>JAQGEQ010000202.1:35000-217443 GCA_034620365.1 Pegea sp. RAD2-039
TTCATCAACAACAAACAATTTCATCAACAACAAACAATTTCAACAACAAACAATTTCAACAGCAACAAACAATTTCAACAACAACAAACAATTTCAACAACAAACACCAACAACAACAAACACCAACAACAAGAAACAATTTCAACAACAACAAACAATTTCAACAACAACAATTTCAACAGCAACAAACAATTTCAACAACAACAATTTCAACAACAAACAATTTCAACAACAAACACCAACAACAACAAACAATTTCAACAACAACAACAATTTCAACAACAACAAACAATTTCAACAGCAACAATTTCAACAACAACAATTTCAACAACAACAAACAATTTCAACAACAACAAACAATTTCAACAACAAACAATTTCAACAACAACAAACACCAACAACAACAAACAATTTCAACAACAACAAACAATTTCAACAACAACAATTTCAACAACAACAAACAATTTCAACAACAACAATTTCATCAACAACAAACACCAACAACAACAATTTCAACAACAACAAACAATTTCAACAGCAACAAACAATTTCAACAACAACAAACAATTTCAGCAACAAACAATTTCAACAACAGCAACAAACAATTTCAACAACAACAAACAATTTCAGCAACAAACAATTTCAACAGCAACAAACAATTTCAACAACAACAAACAATTTCAGCAACAAACAATTTCAACAACAGCAACAAACAATTTCAACAACAACAAACAATTTCAACAACAACAAACAATTTCAACAGCAACAAACAATTTCATCAACAACAACAATTTCAACAACAACAATTTCAACAACAACAAATACCAACAACAACAAACAATTTCAACAACAACAAACAATTTCAGCAACAAACAATTTCAACAACAACAAACAATTTCAACAACAACAAACAATTTCAGCAACAAACAATTTCAACAACAACAAACAATTTCAACAACAAACAATTTCAACAACAAACAATTTCAACAACAACAATTTCATCAACAACAAACACCAACAAACAATTTCAACAACAAACAATTTCAACAACAACAAACAATTTCAACAACAACAAACACCAACAACAACAAACACCAACAACAACAAACAATTTCAGCAACAAACAATTTCAGCAACAACAAACAATTTCAGCAACAAACAATTTCAACAACAGCAACAATTTCAACAACAACAAACAATTTCAACAACAACAAACAATTTCAACAACAAACAATTTCAACAACAACAAACAATTTCATCAACAACAACAATTTCAACAACAACAATTTCAACAACAACAAATACCAACAACAACAAACAATTTCAACAACAACAAACAATTTCAGCAACAAACAATTTCAACAACAACAAACAATTTCAACAACAACAAACAATTTCAGCAACAAACAATTTCAACAACAACAAACAATTTCAACAACAAACAATTTCAACAACAAACAATTTCAACAACAACAATTTCATCAACAACAAACACCAACAACAACAAACAATTTCAACAACAAACAATTTCAACAACAACAAACAATTTCAACAACAACAAACACCAACAACAACAAACACCAACAACAACAAACAATTTCAACAACAACAAACACCAACAACAACAAACAATTTCAACAACAACAAACACCAACAACAACAAACAATTTCAACAACAACAACAACAATTTCAACAACAACAATTTCAACAACAACAAACACCAACAACAACAAACAATTTCAACAACAACAAACAATTTCAACAACAACAAACAATTTCAACAGCAACAAACAATTTCATCAACAACAACAATTTCAACAGCAACAAACAATTTCAACCACAACAAACAATTTCAACAACAACAAACACCAACAACAACAAACAATTTCAACAACAACAATTTCAACAAGAAACAATTTCAACAACAACAAACACCAACAACAATTTCAACAACAACAAACACCAACAACAACAAACAATTTCAACAACAACAATTTCAACAACAACAATTTCAACAACAACAAACACCACCAACAACAACAATTTCAACAACAACAAACAATTTCAACAACAAACAATTTCAACAACAACAATTTCATCAACAACAAACACCAACAACAACAAACAATTTCAACAACAAACAATTTCATCAACAACAAACAATTTCAACAACAACAATTTCAACAACAACAAATAATTTCAACAAACAGACAAACACCAACAGCACCTCTAGTGGTCGAAAAGCAGCGACAGTAATTGATGTTTGAAGAATGGTTAGTTTCGATTTGGAAGTTACTGGTTGAGTATAAGTGACTTTGATGATGGTACTTCCTTCTGAAACTGCTACTAATCGTTTGATGGTACAAGAATTTTTACTAAATTGATTTAATTTAGTTTCAGCTTGATAATTTTCATCAATTTCAAACACTGAGTCATCGGTTTCCCATTTTAAGTCACTTCCTTCACAGTTATGCACAAATACATCACCTACAACAAGTTTTAGTGACTACCACGTAGTAACCACATAGTAACCAACCATCTGGTAACCTTGCCAACATTGCCACATACAAGTACAAGTGACCACCGACTTCCGCTTCGTAATATGAAGGAAGAAATTTGATTTGAAAGATGGGATGAAGAGCAACAAGGGCGTGTCCGAAGTGATGAGGATTTTTAAAGTCGGACGCGACCACTAAACCTGTCGTAGGTTGACTATCTGTCCCAGGAAGACCAAACTTAGCGGTCAGATGTCCCTGGTTGTTTACAAAGACCATCGAAGTATCATTTAGTGACCACGTGTAGTTACCACTTCCTGTGGACCACTAATTTGACTGGTTGCTAGGAGACAGGTGGTAACTAACCTCCAGTTGCTAACAACTGATGTGTGTACGCCACTGGTTTGTTGCTCCATGGAAACACAATGAGATTAGGAGCGATTACGATGGGATCAAAGATCTCGATGCGTCGGAAGCCTTCGACTTTCTCGCGAAGAACTGTCAAGATGCCATCCTAAGATCAGGAAGATAAAGATTTAGAAGATCATTTAGATGAAGATCAAGAAGATGAAGAGCAAGAAGATGAGGATCATTTAGATGAAGATGAAGATCAAGAAGATGAATATTTGAAGATGAGGACATCTACTCAACTACTAAAATTCCTTGCAAGATGAAGTTGAGATCAATCGAGCCCGCTACCAGTGGCTTCACTTTGTACCATGTCCCGTTCTTGGTCGCATCATAGACCTACAAAAGTGGTCACGTGATTGATAGATGTGGACAAAGTGGACAGACCTCGAAATGTTGGTCAGCAATTGTGGACTGAATTCGAAGATTATTCGACAAATAAATTTGATGATTGTTGTTGTCATGGAGATAAAGCTGGATGTAATAAAAGCGCCCGACTTCGAGAACAGGTCGATCATAAGGAAAGATCCAAACTCCTAAAGATGAAGATGAAAAGATGAAGATGATGAGGAAGATACGAACTGATGTAGGAGGGTTCTGTGACAACAACATCCGTGGACTCCTGGATCTTCTGCTTCTGTCGGAAGTTATGATCCATCAAATGGATCTTAGTCTTCCCAGTTTTCATCCCTCTGACTAATCCGCTATCCGGATGAAGATTAAGGATTGATTTGGCGGAAGGATCATCACAGAGTTGAAGATAATATTGAAGATTAGGAAGTTGAACATCTGCAATTCACGCTTGAGTGAACACCGCTTCGAGATGCAGGTCACTAAATCACTTGTAGGTCTTCCGTTTCTCCATTTTTCGATTTGAAACAAAACAGAATCGAATTTAGCGAGGTAGACGATCCCGCTAGGATTAAGGAGGACTTTATCTCTGACAGTTAATCTTATTCTAGTTGATTTGATGTCCTGACTCCTGAACGATGAACTAACTGACACGTAAGCAGTTCCAGTTTGCAAACCTAGAAAGATCTTTTGTAGGATCAGATGAAGATCAGATGAAGATCTACCTGCTACCAGCACAGTGTCTGATTGCGCATCATTCCTCTCTAACTCCTCGACATAAGGATCACAATTATAAGGAGTATCTATAAATCTCATGATTCGAAGAATCTTATAAGCTGGTAGTGGATCCGCATCTTTGCTAGAAGATTCACAAATTTTATGAATGGAATCAGAAGTTTGGTGTGGGAACCTGTTTTCAGGGTTCTTTTCTTGTATCAATCCCCAACTGAAGGCGATCCCGGAGGTTGTAGTGAATGTGTTCCCTGAAATGATATGAGATGAGACAAGTGAAGATGAATTGAGATCTCACCTTCTTGATCGAGTGCTCTTACTGATAAAGTCTCCGGAGGATCTTCTAAATACAACTCTTTGGCTCGAGAGATGATGTCAACAGCAGCAATGCGGTCGATAATCACATCACACTACAAACAACTTGATTACAAACGAATTACAAACAAGTCGATGACAATCACACTATAAACAAGTTGATGACAAACGAATTACAAACAAGATGATGACAAACGAATTACAAACAAGTTGATGACAAACGAATTACAAACAAGATGATGACAATCACACTACAAACAAGTTGATGACAAACGAATTACAAACAAGTTGATGACAATCACACTACAAACAAGTTGATGACAAACAAATTACAAACAAGTTGATGACAATCACACTACAAACAAGTTGATGACAAACGAATTACAAACAAGATGATGACAATCACACTACAAACAAGTTGATGACAAACGAATTACAAACAAGTTGATGACAATCACACTACAAACAAGTTGATGACAAACAAATTACAAACAAGTTGATGACAATCACACTACAAACAAGTTGATAACAAACAAATTACAAACAAGACGATGACAAACACACTACAAGCAAGTTGATGACAATCACACTACAAACAAGTTGATGACAAACAAATTACAAACAAGTTGATAACAATCACACTACAAACAAGTTGATAACAAACAAATTACAAACAAGTCGATGACAATCACACTACAAACAAGTTGATAACAAACGAATTACAAACAAGTCGATGACAATCACACTACAAACAAGTTGATAACAAACGAATTACAAACAAGATGATGACAATCACACTACAAACAAGTTGATGACAAACGAATTACAAACAAGTTGATGACAATCACACTACAAACAAGTTGATGACAAACAAATTACAAACAAGTTGATGACAATCACACTACAAACAAGATGATGACAAACGAATTACAAACAAGTTGATGACAAACGAATTACAAACAAGTTGATGACAAACGAATTACAAACAAGTTGATTACAAACGAATTACAAACAAGTTGATGACAATCACACTACAAACAAGTTGATGACAAACAAATTACAAACAAGTTGATGACAATCACACTACAAACAAGTTGATGACAAACGAATTACAAACAAGATGATGACAATCACACTACAAACAAGTTGATGACAAACGAATTACAAACAAGTTGATGACAATCACACTACAAACAAGTTGATAGCAAACAAATTACAAACAAGTTGATGACAATCACACTACAAACAAGTTGATGACAAACAAATTACAAACAAGTTGATGACAAACAAATTACAAACAAGTTGATAACAATCAAACTACAAACAAGTTGATAACAAACGAATTACAAACAAGATGATGACAATCACACTACAAACAAGTTGATAACAAACGAATTACAAGCAAGTTGATGACAATCACACTACAAACAAGTTGATGACAAACAAATTACAAACAAGTTGATGACAATCACACTACAAACAAGTTGATGACAAACAAATTTTTGAAGCGACAACAACACACTTACTTGTAAATTATTTCCGGTTGATTCATTTTCAGCAATAATCAAAGTTGTTTTCCGATTCGGATCTCTACTTTCAACTACAACAACTGCTGAGCCTGTACATGCGCCTTCAACCTGATTAAAAGCTGAATTCATCGAATTGATCGGTATTACAGATGCTACAGATGGATTAAGAGATTTCCTATAACAAGTTTGAATGTCAGTGAGAGAAATTGGTCAATTTTGAATTTGTCACTAACCATATGTAACATCCTTCTTTGGCTTGTAAAGTATAATTGATTTGAAATTGATCATAATATGGGAGAAGTAATTTTGATACTATAAAGGATTTAGTATAAAGTGGATTTGTAGATATTAAAATTAAACAAATATAAATCCAGTTAAACATGTTAATAGACTGAAATTAGAAAAAGTTGTTAATTAATTTCTTGATGAAAGTAATAAATAGGTTCAGTAAAGATAAAAAGTTTTTTCAAGTTGGATAAAAATCTTTTTCAAGCACAAGACTTGTAATTTAAGGGGTGTTTCTGAATTGAAATAACGAATTGACATTTAGCAAATATGAAGGTTTATAGGAGAATTGACTTTAAAAAGAACAGAAAATATAATTTAGATGTAAATTATTCAAGCGTAAATAACACTGAATTGAAAGCAGATTTAAAAGAAAATTGTTTGAAACTGATTTAAACGTCAGAAATTATTTAAAGATTTTAACTCAAAGTAGTTGATGATGTTAAAAATTAGGAAAATTTACAGATAAATTTCAATAGAATTAAGAAATGATTGAAAACGAATAAATATAAAAAAATATGGAAAAGAAATTATTTTCATAGAAATTATTAACTACAGCTTTGAAATATAACAAACATCAAGAATGACTTCTCCCACAAAACTATTTCCTTTTCCTTTTCTAATCATAAACACCATTTCTTGTGAGTTTTTTACAAACATATCAACACGTATTACTTGACCAGATGAAATATTAACAAACATATTTGCTTTGATATTTAAAATAAAATTAATATTTTTATCAGGAATCGTGAATCTATTAGCTTCAACAGCACAGTTAACACAGATGTCTAAAAAAAACGATTTAGTGGCGAAACCTTTCTCGTTTACATCACTACAAGTTAAAACATATTCCACAGAATGAATAATAGGAAGATGTGATAAACTACTTGCTGATTTTAGAGAACCATCTAAGATATCAATTGAATTATACAAAAATTGACTTTCAGTTGATAATTGAAGTTCTGCTAGATATTTTGTATGATTTTTTGTGAAAACACAAAAACTTTTATAAATTTTGGAGGAATTATTTGATAATTTACATGAGTAAAATTCTAAACTTTGGTTTAGATATTTATCAAGTTGAATAGTTTTTTTAACATTTATAAAACTATTTGGGTAAAGCTTCAGATGAAAACTTGTGATTTGACAAGATTGAATAGATTGATCAGAACGTTTTAAGTTGTATCTATCAGTAGCTAGCAAAAGATATTTCAACCAATAAGATAACTTGATATAACCTGCAATTAAAAACTAATTAAACAGTTTTCTATAAATTAATTAATTAAAAAAACTAATTTTCATAATTTTTTAAACCAGAATAAACTTGATAATTGTGGAATTTTACCTAAATAATCAATAGCTGAGTAGTCAAGTTGAGATAGAGTAAATACTTTTGACATTTAACAGTTATTTAAGCAAATTAAAGAAAATAATTATTTTTAGCAAGTCTGCAAATATTCCGTTTATAAATAAGATAATCAAATTATAATCTATTAGTCATTAAATTTAATAAGAAATTTCAATTTTTTTTAAATAACTTTTTTAATAGTTTCTATAGAGTTGCAATTAACAATTTATTTAATAGAAAAGTTAAAAAAAATTTTCAAAAAGTTATTCACTAATCAAAATAGTCAAAAAATTATTAAATCAATTTCAATCTTATTTTAAAACAAATCAATCTTTACTTTAACAAAACTTAGTAAAAATTGTTACAAAAGTTTGAATAAAAATTAATCTAATTTTATATTTGTAAATATTATAGTTATAAATTATTTACTTATACCAAAATATAAAATAAAATCTAATTTAGACAAAAAATGTTAAAAAGTTATATTTAAAATAAGTTATTTTTAATTTAAATAGAAGAGAAATAATTTTTATCCAATAAAAAAATTATAATGTGTCATCAGAAAAAATAGAACAATAACGATAGAAAAGTTTTAAAATTATTATTGGCTTTTGACTTTGAATTGCCGGTAATTCAAATTAGTTTTTTGTACTATTTTAATTAACTATAATCCCCTACTATGAAAGCGTATAGCATTGTCTGCAAGAAGTTAGGATGATATAAATCTACGTTACAACCTTTTGATGATCCTTTATTCATAATTTAAATAATAATAATAATAAACAATATTTTGATCTAGTTTGAACATTAAAACTTTTACAATTTCAATGCAACACAAAAACAAGAAAGGTAATAGAGTTTTTTTTGAAATCCAAGGTATTGTGTTTATTAGCTTAGTATTAGTTCAAAATCTTTAAATTTAACAAAAGTAGTTCAACTGATTTGAACAAACGATCAATTAATTTTTCAGCTAAAATTAAACTTTTTGTTTTGTTCGAAAAAATACATCATCAATTTAATTATTTGTTTATTTACTGCTTAACAATGTGAGTTTTTCGACAAGTAAACTATAAATGTTTTTTAAGAATATATATACATATATAGCCTATTTATTTAAGCTCAAAATATTTTTGATGAAATTTAAAATATTTTTCTTTGAAATTCAACTCAAACTTTAAAAGATACTAATGATTACACATAATAATAAACTCACAATAGGTCAAAAATATCGTTTGCTAATTTAAACTTGCTACTTTTTGAGGTAATAGTTTCTATCTTTATTATTTTAAAGTGCTTTTTAAAGTTGCAGAGCAATTGAGAGAAAACGATGACGTCTTTAAAAAATCTTCATGCATATTAAAAAATAGTAAAATTTTTTTGATTTCAAAAGGCACTTTGTAACACAAATAATGCTTATTAATAATTTCTAAATAACTTTGAATGATTTTCAATACTTAAGTCAAGGTTAAAAAAAAACATTTATCCAAGTATTTATCAAAATAAAATTTACTAGATTAGAAAATGACTAAAATATTTTATTATAAGTAAATTTAAAATTGGTGTAATTAGATACAAGTTATGAATTAACAATAAGCATTAAAGTTTTTACAATTTACATATGAAGCATTAGTTTAAAAAGATTCGAAATTAACTTATTTGTATAAAACGACCATTTTTTCTATTTGTGTTATGCTAGTTACATTTAAGTACTTCAGGTGAAAAGTGATATTTGTAGAATTTGTATCAACTATCTTTAAATTGTTTGTTATTTTACTGATATTAAAAAAGGATTTATTGATAGATCTTGTAAATAATCAGTTAAAAAATTTTTGATTAGATAATAGAATTAGCTTCTCTAGCTAATATTTTGTTAAACTTATATAAAAACTTGAATTTAGTTAAGTTTATTTTGACAATTTTCAATCATTAAGAAACTTCCAGATATTTGAGTTTTTATACTATGGGTAATTCTTTTGATAAAGCAATATTACTTGTAGGCCTTCTCTCAATTATTCACGCAGGAATTTCAGCAGCTCAACGTAAATTTATTTCATATTTTATTACCAATTTATTTTATTAAAATTCTTCAAAATTTATTTTCTCTAAATTCTTCTTTACCATTCTTCAAATGAATAATTGTTAAATAAGTTGATAGATTTAATAATTTATTAATTTTGTTAATAGAAGATAGATTAGATTTATGGAATTTAATTAGTTAAAAGTCTTATAGGATATTATGCTTGTGTAGTTGATTTATTTTAACTTTTAATTGTTCTTAAATAAGATTTATTTTTTTAGATCGTTCATTTGTTCGTCAAACTGAACAAGAGTTTGAATCATTACCTTTAGATGTAAGTATTTATAATTAATAAATAAATAATATAAACAAGCAAATTATTAAATAATTTCTATTGAATATAATTACTTTTCTTCAGTTGAATTCTTTAAATTAGTTAAGAAAAATTTATAAATCAATAATAATTATAATTTATTTATCAACTAACTGATATACATAAATAATTCTGATTCTGAAAAATAATTTTTTTCTAAAATTTCATGAAAATATAAGAAAAAAAGTTGAATATCTTTCTTTATATATTTCCATCTCCATTTTATTACATAATTTTCAAATATCTTTAAATTTTATTTGTATAATTTTTTTATGATAATTTAATTTTTCAAAGGAATTTTTTTAGTTTTTTTTTTTACTATAAAAAATATTTATGTCCTATATGTTTGAAATAATTAAAAAAATGTTTGTATGTCGAGATAAAACTCAAAATATTTCAATAAATTTATTTTTTAGATACTTGTTCAAGTTTTATTCGGATTATTTTGCTCTGGTGTTGGTATCCTACGAGTTTCAGCTGATTTCAAAGATATCAGAGTAAACGCAGACCTTAAAAGCAAATCATTTGAAAATTTTGGAAGCGGTCTCTCCTTCTACACGTTTGAACATCGCGGCAAAACTCTTTCCCAAAAATATTAACCCCAAAATGAGCGCCCCTAAAAAAGACCCAGTCCCCTCCACTGCCATATATGGGCAAGTAGTAATTGGACCACCTGGCAGTGGCAAAACTACATATTGTAATGGAGTCCAACAGCTACTAGGTGCTTTGAAGAGAGATTGTTGCGTCATAAACCTGGACCCCGCCAACGAGTATCTTCCCTACCAATGTGAAATTGACATCAACGAACTGATAACAGTAGAAGATGTCGCTAAGAATCTCAGTCTAGGTCCCAACGGAGCTCTTATTTATTGTATGGAGTATTTAGAGAAGAATAAGGACTGGTTACTCGACAAACTTGTCAAAAGCGATAAAAAGTAACCCTAACGCCCCATTAGACTTCTAATTGACTCTTTTTTGTGTCTTCAGTTACTTCATCTTCGACTGCCCTGGTCAGATTGAACTCTTCACGCATCATCGCGCCCTCAAAAACGTCATTGATTGGTTAGTGAGCAAGCAAGTGAACCTAGCTGCGGTCCATCTAGTCGATGCCCACCACTGTTCCGACCCCCATAAGTACATCTCGGTGCTGATGACGTCACTGGCGACTATGATGCATATGGAGCTGCCCCACATCAACATGCTGTCCAAGATGGACATAGCCGAACAGTTTGGCAAGTAAGTAGTGGTCGTGACCATGTTACAAGTAATTGAGGTGGTTGTGGTGGGCAGATTTCCGTTTAATTTGGAGTACTTTACTGAAGTGTTGGATTTGGACAAGTTGTTGGAAACCATGCCAACCAATCGATTCAACGAGAAGTATCGCGCACTTAACAAGTAAGTCACGTGGCACCATCTACGAATTTAACTCGCGCTCGAGCGCCGCACTAGCGGCAACTCCTCAACTTACAACACCACGCGAAAAACTTGAATTTGGAAGGTGCTGAGGAGTCGACCCTTTGAAAAAGTTCCTCAAAATTGTCTTTTATCATTTTTTTCATCTTTCTTATCTTTACTAAATTTGAATAAGAACAGTTCTAGATTAAATAATTCCAAACAATCTGTTCCTTGTCGTGGTGGTTGGAGGTGCGATTAAGACATCAAAGATCACGGCTAACTTGTTCTATCTTCTTTTGTAGGAAGATTTGTGAGCTAGTTGAAGAGTATAGTCTTGTGTCTTTTATTCCTCTTAATGTTCAAGACAAAGAAAGCATGTTAACAGCGATTAGTAAGATTGATCGAGCAAATGGTTTCTGTCTTGGTGGAGTTGTTGAAGATCGAAATATTCAGAAGATGTTATCTGTAGCTGTTGGAGCTGATTTTGAATATTTCAAATCTGCAGCTATTCAAGAGAAATATTTATCACCTGATTGATCAATTTATTGTTCCAAAATTTTCCTCTTATTATGATTCTAATAAAGTTTATAAAATAGAAGATGTTAGCAGCAGAGTTGTTGATCACAAATAACTTTTGATGTTAATTGAGTTTTGTTTAAATTTTATTTTTTATCAAAAGCTTTTTAGTGAAATTCAAAAATATTAAGTTAAAAAGAGCTTTTGAACAAATTGAATTTACATTTAGTAATAAAAAAAATCAATTTAAAAAAGTTATCTTTTAATTTTATTCAATATAAACCAACAAAAGTTGTTTAAAATTGATTTTAAAATATTTATTAAATACTAAAAGATTATTGGATCACTCTAACAAATAGAGTTAGTTTCACTCTAACTGATCATTTAACTAAAATGTAATTAAAACTGATTTGAAATTGAATAAACTAAAAAGCATCAAAACTCAACTACTTTCTAATAAACAGATAATCTTAAAGTCATTGATGATAAATTCACTTGTAACAGATGAGTCTTTAACAGATTTTTCGGCAAATCATAGTCTTATCAACTAATGATTAAAAAAGGAGAATGGAGTTGTGATACAAATAAACAACTAAGTTGAACAAAGGTTTCCTAATTTTTCTATAAATCTCCAGTTTGATGAAAACCAGTTTCTATTTGCAATTTTGTCAAACTAATTATAATATGTCCATAATCACAAGAATCTTTTGAATTAGAAAGCTTCATTTGATCTGAAATTACTTGGAGTCTTTATTCTGTAAGAATTCTTCTTTTTATTATTTAGAAAACTCAGAGTTGAAAATATTTGATGTAAAAATTGTTTTAGGTTTTTGAATTAAAAAAAACATCCAGTATTTCGTAGAAACTTAACTTTCTTGTTGATTTTTTTAGTAAGTAAATGATTGTTGAAATAAAAATTGTTTACTTTTCACACTTCATTACTTTAAACAATTTTTGTAAAACTGAATTAAATTTGCTGAAATCTTTTTAATCTTTAGATCACTAAGCAAGACATAATCTTCATTTTGACTTATCATCATTATTCATTTTTTACAGTTAATTTGATAAAAATCAACTTTTAAAGTTCACATACGACTACCAAGTTTTTTTAAAGAAAAATATTCTTTTGTATTTCATTCAACCCTCGAACAATTGCTTTAGAATTTATAAATTCTTTTAAAATAGAACTTTTGTAAATTTTTGTTTTAAAATGATTCATGAAAGCATTAAAACACTTCACTGAGATCGTGGCTTCAAATTCCTCTCTATAAAACCTAGCTATTTGCAAAATAATTAAATTTATATTCAGATATTTAATTTTCAACAAAGTCTTAAAGATACCTTATGGTATGGATAATGAAAGTAGAAAAAAAAACTTTTTGCTTTCAAATTTAAGGTATCAAATGATAATAAGGATATGATTTAAATTTATGAGATTTTTAATAGAGTAATTGGTACAACAACTGATACAACTAAACTTACTTTATTCGTAAAATGATTTCATTTCTATAAGCAGGTATACAAGTTGATAAATACTGATAGAGGATATAAAATGACTGAATTAGGTAAATATGTTAAAAGTTGGCTTCTTGCTGCTTAATATAAATCTTTTTGTGCAAAGCTTCTAATTAAAATAAAAAAAATCTCAAGCAAGTAATTAGTGTTTAAAAATATTAACAAACATAATAACAAACTGAAATATGCAAATTAAAGTAAAATGTAAACAGTTTTTGCCAGCCAAAATAAAGGAGAAACAAACAAATAAGGATTTGAAATCACTTCAATGAATGTCAATCTATTAAAAGGTTTAAAAATAGAACTTGCTGTATTATAAGGATTTAACGGAAGAGACAAGGAACCAGGACATCCGCTGCATCTTCCACCACATACATCACATGTTGTTGAATCACTTAAACTTTTTACTGCGTATTTTTGCACTAGACTTCTCCCTGTAACAACAAAAAGTATCAGATGAAGATTCTAGGTTGGATTCGATTACTTGGATTGTAGTAATCCTTCGTTACAACTATAGAAGGTTTGCTTTCAGCAATCATCTCTTTTCGTTCCAATTTAATAAAACCACAAATTTCCTCTCCAACTTTTAACTGAAATCAAATTTTGTAAAAAAGAAATTAATAAAAATTGAAGCCAACTTCGTCAAAGTACAAATTAGCACTCTGTTTTATCATCTCCACTTTTTTAGCTGACGGATTTCGTTTCAGTTCTTTTTCTACATCAATTTCAAAACCATTAAGAAGATGAAATTCAAACAAAAGCATTCCAGTCGAAGCCTCATCTTCTTTCAATCTACAAATTCACTTTGAGTTGAAAATTTCAAAAAAATTTTGAAAATAGAAACCTGCAACATTGACTGAGAGTTGATCCTGAAATATCTTCATCACTAACTCTCAACTTGCAATCAAATGCACTTTCAGACTTCTTCTTCTCTTCAACATTGTAACAAACACTCAACTGAGCAATTACAAATCCCTGACCACTAGTAGACACATTCACAAATCCATCTGTAGCTGGCAACTAGTAGAAGTTTGTTACTTGCAAACCAACTCATGATAATAACTCACATCGATTCGATTGTAAACAATCGAATTCTCTTTCGTGATTCGCAGATTCCTCGTGAAGTTTGTGAATGAAACATCAACTGAAACATCTTTTTCATCATCCACTAGTAACTGAGCAAGTGAAGACATCGCTTGTATACCAATTACAGTGTCCTAAGAAGATGAGATGATGAAGATATTCTCTCATCAGTTACAACTTCACTTGTGTGCTATAGAAGCCTCCAAGATCATTTTGCTTCGACATCAACCATCTCATGATTGGTAGAGCAGCAGATACGTCATCACGAGCAACATACGTCATCATCACATATGACGTCATCTCTATATCGTTGCTACTAGCTTGGGAATAGGGAGTCTTTGAAGGAGTTTGGATACTCCAAAACCTCATCCCACCTTCACAAATGAGTCTAAGATCTAAAAGATACTTGTCAAAGATCACCTTGATCAGTTGAAAAGTCATCCAGGAGGTTAAGGACTTGTTGTGTCTTTGAACTTCCACTTTTTTGAAGAGCATAAGCTACAATTGCAAGTGAATAAGGATCATCTGAGATCACATCCACTTGTGATTCAACAAATAATCGAGTCAAGTTGATCATCTCTTCCTATGATTCACAACATCAACATCATCTTCATCTAAATAAAGACTTACATCAAGAGAGAATTGATTCTCAGTGAAAGATATCAAAACATAAGCTGCTAATGTCAGTTGGTTGTTTACTCCTCCCTAAAGACACAGATCTCATTAAAAGGATCAACTTCACCACATCAACGGACTTGCATGTCTTTGTGGATGACTCGACCCGGTTCATTAAAGCTACCATCTTTGTTTTGATGTTTTTGAATAAATTGAAAAGCTTCTGTGATATGTTGATGTAGTTGAGACTTCAACTCTGGTCTTACAAGAGATGCAAACATAAAACATTTAGTGACAAATGATGTCAACCAAACACTTCCACTTCGATCGCGGTTTCCAAACGCGCTAAATGACCCGTCACTTCGTTTGTAGCTGAAAAAATCTGATGTGATTGAGTTTGAAGGTTTCGATTTACTTCAACTGGTTCTGGAATCCACTTAATATATGCTGATACGCTTTCTTCTTCGTCTTCTCATCTAAACGTTTCGATTTCTTCAAATATAAATACACGAATACATCAGGAGCAAATCCGATCATATTCTGCTCCCCACATCCAGTTGGTTCCCTTAGCAACGAGCCCAGATTGTCGCTGGTTGACGACATTATATCGCCTGTGCTTAAAGTTGATTTAGAAGTCACGTGATGTTAGAAACGACGAACCGAAAATATGAAGTTTTAATGATTTGGAATCAGCAACAACTTCATCAGGAAACTTCACTTGAAGTCTTCTCATATTCTCATCACCTTCGAGAACCATTGATGACGTGTCACACTCCCTCACACCTTCTGGCTACAATCGTCATCAAGTCGAAACCATCCAATCGTGACCGACTCACCTGCACTTGCAGAACACGTGACAACTTATCAGTAGCCAATCGTGACTTAGCAGTCAGTAACATCGTGACGTCACCAGCACGTGACATGCGAACAGGGAACCAAACTGAATACGAGTTCTCGGCTTCGATGTCAAACACTCGCACGTTACCAGCAATTATGACGTCATCAACTGGCATGACCAATTGGAAGCGATCATTTTGATGAAGTATCAATTCCACCTGATACCAGCTGATTACTCGATTGTGATTGGTTGATAGAAGATACAAACCGATAATTTTTGTGGGAAATAGTTGAAGATTGTGGCTTGGATGATGACTACTTCACCTCTAGTGATCTTCAGAGGCGAGTTTAAAGTGATGAAGAACTTTCTGAAGACTGTAGTCTGAAGAATGAAACCGATTTGATAAGTGAGCTGTGATTGGTTGATTTACTTTCAAAGGATCCATGATAGCAAGTCCTTGAGTTGGTGACAGTGAAAAGCAAGACATAATCCAAGATGTAATTGTATCAGGAGCTTTTGTTGTTAATTGAAGAGTATTATTTGACCTGCGGATGAATATATAAGAAAATAGTTTTGTTGATTATTAAATGGTCTGACGTTGATATCAAATCGACCCATAACCAGGTTTCAGGGAAGTTTTTTCGAACAGGGGCTTTTTCGGGACCCACTGAGGTAGTTACCATTGAATCTTCTTCCATCATTATTTCAGGAAATATTCCGATCATATCCGGCAATTCCTTCAAGTTAACTAAAAAGTTGTTGAAATTTTTTTAAATATTCAAATTTCAACATCAATTTGTACATCTTAGATGCTGAAAGATCAACTACAGATTCAAGATCTTACAGAAGATCAGATGTTGAAAGATCAACTACAGATTCAAGATCTTACAGAAGATCAGATGTTGAAAGATCAACTACAGATTCAAGATCTTACAGAAGATCAGATGTTGAAAGATCAACTACAGATTTAAGATCAACAGAAGATCAGATGTTGAAAGATCAACTACGGATTTAAGATTAACAGAAGATCAGATGTTGAAAGATCAACTACAGATTCAAGATCTTACAGAAGATCAGATGCTGAAAGATCAACTACAGATTCAAGATCAACAGAAGATCAGATGTTGAAAGATCAACTACAGATTCAAGATCTTACAGAAGATCAGATGTTGAAAGATCAACTACAGATTCAAGATCTTACAGAAGATCAGATGCTGAAAGATCAACTACAGATTCAAGATCAACAGAAGATCAGATGTTGAAAGATCAACTACGGATTTAAGATCAACAGAAGATCAGATGTTGAAAGATCAACTACAGATTCAAGATCAATAGAAGATCAGATGTTGAAAGATCAACTGCAGATTCAAGATTAACAGAAGATCAGATGTTGAAAGATCAACTACAGATTCAAGATCAACAGAAGATCAGATGTTGAAAGATCAACTACAGATTCAAGATCAATAGAAGATCAGATGTTGAAAGATCAACTACAGATACAAGATCTTACAGAAGATCAGATGCTGAAAGATCAACTACAGATTCAAGATCTTACAGAAGATCAGATGCTGAAAGATCAACTACAGATTCAAGATCAACAGAAGATCAGATGTTGAAAGATCAACTACAGATTCAAGATCAACAGAAGATCAGATGTTGAAAGATCAACTACAGATTCAAGATTAACAGAAGATCAGATGTTGAAAGATCAACTACAGATTCAAGATCAATAGAAGATCAGATGTTGAAAGATCAACTACAGATTCAAGATCTTACAGAAGATCAGATGTTGAATGATCAACTACAGATTCAAGATTAACAGAAGATCAGATGTTGAAAGATCAACTACAGATTCAAGATCAATAGAAGATCAGATGTTGAAAGATCAACTACAGATTCAAGATCTTACAGAAGATCAGATGTTGAAAGATCAACTACAGATACAAGATCAACAGAAGATCAGATGTTGAAAGATCAACTACAGATTCAAGATCTTACAGAAGATCAGATGTTGAAAGATCAACTACAGATTCAAGATCTTACAGAAGATCAGATGCTGAAAGATCAACTACAGATTCAAGATCTTACAGAAGATCAGATGTTGAAAGATCAACTACAGATTCAAGATCAACAGAAGATCAGATGTTGAAAGATCAACTACAGATTCAAGATCTTACAGAAGATCAGATGCTGAAAGATCAACTACAGATTCAAGATCTTACAGAAGATCAGATGTTGAAAGATCAACTACAGATTCAAGATCAACAGAAGATCAGATGTTGAAAGATCAACTACAGATTCAAGATCAATAGAAGATCAGATGTTGAAAGATCAACTACAGATTCAAGATCTTACAGAAGATCAGATGTTGAAAGATCAACTACAGATTCAAGATCTTACAGAAGATCAGATGTTGAAAGATCAACTACAGATTCAAGATCTTACAGAAGATCAGATGCTGAAAGATCAACTACAGATTCAAGATCTTACAGAAGATCAGATGTTGAAAGATCAACTACAGATTCAAGATCAACAGAAGATCAGATGTTGAAAGATCAACTACAGATTCAAGATCTTACAGAAGATCAGATGTTGAAAGATCAACTACAGATTCAAGATCAACAGAAGATCAGATGTTGAAAGATCAACTACAGATTCAAGATCAATAGAAGATCAGATGTTGAAAGATCAACTACAGATTCAAGATCTTACAGAAGATCAGATGTTGAAAGATCAACTACAGATACAAGATCAACAGAAGATCAGATGTTGAAAGATCAACTACGGATTTAAGATTAACAGAAGATCAGATGTTGAAAGATCAACTACAGATTCAAGATCAATAGAAGATCAGATGTTGAAAGATCAACTACAGATTTAAGATCTTACAGAAGATCAGATGTTGAAAGATCAACTACAGATTTAAGATCTTACAGAAGATCAGATGTTGAATGATCAACTACAGATTCAAGATCAATAGAAGATCAGATGTTGAAAGATCAACTACAGATTTAAGATCTTACAGAAGATCAGATGTTGAAAGATCAACTACAGGTTCAAGATTAACAGAAGATCAGATGTTGAAAGATCAACTACAGATTCAAGATCTTACAGAAGATCAGATGTTGAAAGATCAACTACAGATTCAAGATCTTACAGAAGATCAGATGCTGAAAGATCAACTACAGATTCAAGATCTTACAGAAGATCAGATGTTGAAAGATCAACTACAGATTCAAGATCTTACAGAAGATCAGATGTTGAAAGATCAACTACAGATTCAAGATTTACAGAAGATCAGATGTTGAAAGATCAACTACAGATTCAAGATCTTACAGAAGATCAGATGTTGAAAGATCAACTACAGATTCAAGATCTTACAGAAGATCAGATGTTGAAAGATCAACTGCAGATTTAAGATCTTACAGAAGATCAGATGTTGAAAGATCAACTACAGATTCAAGATCAATAGAAGATCAGATGTTGAAAGATCAACTACAGATTCAAGATCTTACAGAAGATCAGATGTTGAAAGATCAACTACAGATTCAAGATCTTACAGAAGATCAGATGTTGAAAGATCAACTACAGATTCAAGATCTTACAGAAGATCAGGTGTTGAAAGATCAACTACAGATTCAAGATCAATAGAAGATCAGATGTTGAAAGATCAACTACAGATTCAAGATCTTACAGAAGATCAGATGTTGAAAGATCAACTACAGATTCAAGATCTTACAGAAGATCAGATGTTGAAAGATCAACTACAGATTCAAGATCTTACAGAAGATCAGATGTTGAAAGATCAACTACAGATTCAAGATCTTACAGAAGATCAGATGTTGAAAGATCAACTACAGATTCAAGATCTTACAGAAGATCAGATGTTGAAAGATCAACTACAGATTCAAGATCTTACAGAAGATCAGATGTTGAAAGATCAACTACAGATTCAAGATCTTACAGAAGATCAGATGTTGAAAGATCAACTACAGATTCAAGATCAACAGAAGATCAGATGTTGAAAGATCAACTACAGATTCAAGATTAACAGAAGATCAGATGTTGAAAGATCAACTACAGATTCAAGATCTTACAGAAGATCAGATGTTGAAAGATCAACTACAGATTCAAGGTCTTACAGAAGATCAGATGCTGAAAGATCAACTACAGATTCAAGATCTTACAGAAGATCAGATGTTGAAAGATCAACTGCAGATTCAAGATCAACAGAAGATCAGATGTTGAAAGATCAACTACAGATTCAAGATCTTACAGAAGATCAGATGTTGAAAGATCAACTACAGATTCAAGATCTTACAGAAGATCAGATGTTGAAAGATCAACTACAGATTCAAGATTAACAGAAGATCAGATGTTGAAAGATCAACTACAGATTCAAGATCTTACAGAAGATCAGATGTTGAAAGATCAACTACAGATTCAAGATCTTACAGAAGATCAGATGTTGAAAGATCAACTACAGATTCAAGATCTTACAGAAGATCAGATGCTGAAAGATCAACTACAGATTCAAGATTAACAGAAGATCAGATGTTGAAAGATCAACTACAGATTCAAGATCTTACAGAAGATCAGATGTTGAAAGATCAACTACAGATTCAAGATCTTACAGAAGATCAGATGTTGAAAGATCAACTACAGATTCAAGATCTTACAGAAGATCAGATGTTGAAAGATCAACTACAGATTTAAGATTAACAGAAGATCAGATGTAAGTTCTTACTTAGATATTTCACGAGTAAGCCGTCTGTCACTACAAGCATACCACTGAACACATCATAGCCTCTACTGGGCCTAAACCAGTAGTCATAGTCGGGTTTGGTAGAGTATTTATCCAAATCTTCAATCAGCTGATTAAATGAAGATGTAGGGTTGAAATTTTACAAGAAAATCTTTTCAAACCTTCTTCTTGGTGACATCATTACCGGATTTCATCAACAAGACACTCTGATCAACGATTCGGAGCCCTATAAAGCTGTTGATATCTGAAGTAGTGATGTTGATCTTCAATTCGTTCCCAGCATCCAATTGAGATGAAGATGTTGAGATAGTAATCTTTAGATGAAGATCAGTAATAAGAAGACTACTTTGAAAACAAATGATCATTTACCTGATTAGTTAGAACCAATTTGACAGCAACTTCAACTGAATCTGCCAAAATTGTGCCACCTTCTTGATTATAAGCCGCGATCGCTGTAATTGATGGGGTCATTGATGACGTCACAGTAAAATTGAAAGAGTGTTTGTTTGTTTTTGTTGTTTGTTTTTCTGTTGCTGAATACAAAACCTCGCCACGTGATAGTATCTGTTGTTGGAATTGAAATTATTTTTTTATTAAAATATTTTAAACAAGAAACAAACCATATAATAAAATGATGAAATATTTTCAGTAGTCGAAAACAAAAAGAAAATTTCTTCTTCTGATTTTACTTCTTTCTTATTCGATGTCAACTGAACAAAATTATCAGGTTCATGAGAAATTGAATAGACAAACCACGTGACTTCATTCTTGGTGTTGTTCGTCCGAACCTGTTTACAAAAATCTACTTTTCATCAAAAGTTATTAAAAATCAAAAAATCAGTTAGTTGACGAGCAATTGGTTGGTTTCAGACAACTAGCTGCATCTGGGACTTTGAGGATGTGTTTACATATTTCTCAACAACCGCGTCCATCATCTCA
This sequence comes from Pegea sp. RAD2-039, assembly GCA_034620365.1. Classification (NCBI taxonomy): domain Eukaryota; kingdom Metazoa; phylum Chordata; class Thaliacea; order Salpida; family Salpidae; genus Pegea; species Pegea sp. RAD2-039. The sequence goes on from JAQGEQ010000202.1 coordinate 56,521, forward strand.
TCTTCCTCCTTAAAGATCTCATAAAATCCGATCTCTTAAAGCTTTAGTTTACAAGATGATGAAGCTCTTTTACTCAAGCTTGTCATCACAATTTATAAAAGAGTTCTCAAACATTATGATTTTAATAAGGTTTTATCTTTAAATTATCTTTAAATAAGGTTTTAAAGGAGTTTACTTCTGTTCTTAAGAGATTGTTGCTTCTTACGTGGGTTTGGAGAATAGATTCTGGTTTACAAATCAACTTTCTTCTCATTTATAAAACTTACAGTAAAATGTAAAGATTGGGTTTCGGTATCAGGTAACAATTCCACTGCAACTAAACCGTTCTTCGGGATTTGATAAACAAACTTCTTCTGTTCTTTTGTTCCAATTTTTCTACAAAAAAAAGAATAAGAAACACTTATGAATATGTAAACAAGTGGTCCTGAACTTATGGACCTTGTGTCCCAATCTCAAATATTAAACAACTGTTTGAAAAAAGTTTGAGAATTACTAACTTATTAATATCAACATCAACAATAAGATCATGTCTCTTCAAATCTTCATCTGATAACATCTCCCCATCAGGGTACAAAACTTTGAACTGAAAATCGAATATCAAAAAGCGAACATGACGTCATCACGACTTACGTAAGCAACATATGGTAGACCAGGTTTCATGTAGTCAGGTGCATCATCAATCTGTACACGAACTTTCTCGTGAACTAATTCCATCTCTACTGTTTCATTAAATTCAATTTTTGTGAATTGTTCTTCAACCTTTCCAACAATTTTGAGTCTTTGATAGTTTGTCATTCCGTCCCAACCTAATCTCTTCAAGACTTCCATCTCTACTTTAGTTGATGCTTTTCCTTTAAAGTCCTTAAAATAATCTTATTTAAACAACTCACTTTTATTGTTTTTAGTAAAAATTATTTTCAAATTGTTTGTTGTTTACAAAATATGAAAATTTCTTTTTCTAAAACCTTAAAATTCACTTCCCAAGTTTTAGGTCTTGATCCGAAGCGAATAGGATTGATTGCAAAAGACAAAGTGGCGTTTCCGTAAACTGGTTTTCCATATGTGTATCTAAAACATGAAATTTTTAAAATTGAAAAAGTGTGAAGAAGAAACTGACTTTGCTTTTAGTGTGATTGTAACTTCATCAGTTTTACTATCAAAGTAAGTTGGTGAGATGATATCTATTTCAAATTTCGGTAATTTGTAATTACTGACTTCAACATCAACGCTTTCCTCATAATTCTGTCGATTTTGTTGTAAATTTCCAAACTTTTTTTCTACTGATACTTACATTCACATCAGTAAAAGTGATCTTCCAATTCCCTTTTAGTGAATCTGGATGTAGATTTAATTCATCACTGACGACTCCAAATGTAAGTTCCTGATCCTTCTTCAACAAGATCACATTATCTCTCGGATCTTTCACTTGATACGAGACGGATTGATTTAAAGGTAATAAATCAGATGATAAAAAAATTCCTCGAAATTTAACTGAAATAAACAGAAGATAAAGAAGATAGTAGAAGGAAGACTTTTACTTGTTTGTCCTGGTTGATATATCGCTTTATCAGTTTCAATTAATATGCTGCTGGATTTAGGAGAAAGATCAAATGAATCCGCTTGAGCAGAGAACACTTCTTCCCCAGTAATTACATCTGTTCCATTAACTTCTAAAATAAACTTTGAAGATCCGTTGTAGTCTTTAGGTATCTAGAAGTAGAAATATTTTGTTTGAAAATAGTTTAAGCAACTGAGAAAATTCACCTGATTAAAACTGATATGCTTGCTTGCTTCTAAACATAAAAATTTGAAATTAATCATATTTATTTAAATATTTGAAATTGGAAACATATTTCAGTTTAACATTTTCAATTACCTGTAGTAAGCACATGATTATTTGAAACAAAATGGACTTTTTTATCAGATGAACTGAATGTTGCGTCTATGTTCACAGTTTTTCCATGGATGTTGCTAACAACAAAACTTGGAGATGTATCTCTTCGTATAATTTTTGGCATATATATCGCATGTGTTGGTCTTAATGAATAAAATTTGATATTAATTATTTATTTTTATGTAATATACAAATAGTTTTCTTACTTTTTTGCTAAAACATTTGAATGTAAGCTCAATAGAAAAGTAATTAAAGATAAAAGCAGATTATTCATTTTGAATTTGTTTTAGTTTCTAAATTTTAACTAAATTATTTTATAGTTTAGAAACTAATAAAAATCTGTAATATAAAAAATGAAATTTAATTTTAGCCCTATATAAATAATTTTAAAATTATCCAAATTTAACTTGCAATTATTTTATAATTACATGATTAAAAAATTAGTAAAGATTAAAAGAAATTTAATTTTATCAAATTTCTATATTGTTCATGTTATTAACAAACACCAAAAAACATAAGTAAAAATAATTTGCTTTAAAGCAACTTTCTAAACACAAACAAATAAATAAATAATTATAATAACTTTCAATACATCAAAGATTTTATTAATTTTTGTAAGAAATTCGCTGAAATATTCAAAAATAATAAAATTAACACAAAGATAAAAGAAATACAAACTACAAACTTGAAGCACAGATTGTGAAGAAAACCAACCCATGCTTTAAACAAATGTTAATAAACAAATTTCTACTACAAATATATTATGGCTTATTTCATTTTAGGAACTACAGTAGCAGATGACATTTTTTTAAATTTAATTTTTTTAAATTTAGATAATTTTTTTGAGTTACATATTAAAACCAGAGATAGTTATTTAAAAATTAAAAATTAAGGCTTATATTTATAAAATAATTATCAACTGAAATTTCTAACTATTCTCTTTTATTTTTCTGCAGTTATGTTTTGTGTCCGCTATAAAAATTGTATGATTTATTATCTACAACTATGCATTATTTTATGAATAAGTAAAATAAATATAAAGCTATAAATTTATATAAAATATTTTGCATGGTCAGAAAAATTTCAAAATACGTAAGTATTTTATACGTAAGTTATAATACTCTCAGTGTGAAAAATTAAAAATGAAGAAACTTGGACACTTTTTAAACCAATGATAGTCTTTAGATGAGAAGATGAATACTCTATGAGTAAAAGTTGATTTAAAACTTAGAACGGATACATCTATTTAAAAATTCTAACAATATCTGCATATTTCTGGCTTTTTAAAGATTTAATAATTTGTAATGAAGTAACTGCATATCTAATGAGATAGTTTACGTGAGAAGCCCATTTTAAAACATGAAAGGTGAACGCAAGCTTGTATTTACCTTTATATGAGATTTTTTAAAAAGAATACTTTTAGTTTAAGAAACGGTTAATGTGAAGAGGAGTTTTGATACGAGTGTGACGAGGAAGAGTTTCTAGTGGAATAAACCTTCGAATAGAATTTGAAAGACATTTTCGTAGAAGAGATATCTCATCATTTGTACTTCCAATTGAAGGAAGATAGATGAGTTTTAATCATTTTAAAGTTGGCTTTATAAAAGTTAGAATAAATCAATTTATCATTCAGACATTTGCAAATGGATAAAACTGAACTATAAAAGAAATTATGGAATATTGTTAAAGATGAAAGAGAAGATCGAATTGACTGAGTTGGAGTTTGTTAAGTTATTGGGATGTTTCAGAATGAAAGATTCAAAGTTTGACCCTCTGAATGAGTAGATACGTTGAGTTAGAAAATTTGTAGCTGTGAAGTTCAAATAGGAATCATTTAAATATAGAGGAGTAAGTATGTTTGGAAGAATAAAATCTTCCAACAAGTAAAAAGGAATATAACAGGTGTTAATACTACCATCATCGCAGATATCAGATATCACAGGTAGTAGGTAGCAGGTAGAAAAATGAATGTGATAAAGAACCCAGACAGAAATTCCAATAGATTTAAGAAATCCTCATCAGCCTGGTATACGGATTATCTAGGACAGGAAAAGTCTGAAATAAACCCCAGTTCACTGGACCGTGTGACCAATCATTAGGTCTAGATAGTTGGGTAAGACAGCGCACGCTGCTTTCTTTATTTCTTTATTTTAATAAACGTGAAGGAGGGTGCCTGAAGAGAGTACCTCCCGCTAACACACATTCTCACAAATAATATCTAGTAAGTAAGAAATATAGAAAGCAAACGATGTAACACATGGCATTTCAGTAGTCATCAAAACATATAACAGTGAACAATTATATGGAATGCTAATAATAACAAAAGGAGGGAAAATCACAGTTTATAAATGGCAATGTTGGCAATATTATAACGATTCAACTTCTTTTAGAACAACACGAGCGACTTCGACATGGCAATGTCTGATGGCAGCTGGTTCCATGTACTAATTGTGCGGTATGAGAAAAAATTCGTTCTGACCTATGTACCAAGTGATATGGGCTTATTAAGGTGTAATGTGTGTCGTCTGAGCTGATATAACTTGAGGGAAGGACTAATGGAAAAAAAATCATCAAACTGAAGGTCAATTAAATTGTGAATAATCTTAAAAATAAGAATTAAGTCGCATTTAATTCGTCGGATTTCCAAAGTATCTAAATTGAAGAAGCTGAGACGATGTTTATAACTATCATATCCATAATCAAATCCATATGTGGAGGTACAAAGGAAATCTATCAAGACATATCAAAGTCCTTTATCGAAGCTTGCAATAAGTTATATAAAGCAACGTTTATGTTATTAACTGTGATAATTAACGTAAGATCTTTTGTGTATTTTGTTACAAAGTCATCACTAAAGAAAGATCCTAATCATCAATTACATTTTTATATATTGATCTGTCTACTTTGCATCCCTAAAATTGAAAAAGAGCAGAAAGACAAATATAATGAAACTGTCGATAAATTATTGTTGATAAAATGAAAATCTTAGTTTGGTGGTTAAAAAGAAAAACACGACTTCATAAACTGACTTTGACTAGCAAGAAGCAAGTTTGAAATTTGAAATTATTTAAAGCATCACAAATTTAGTTTCGAAAAGAATCAAAATAATTTAATTAATTAGATTATTTATTTATTTCATTAAAATCGAAGGAGAGTGTCTTAAGAAAGCACCTCCCGCTAACACACATTCTCACAAATAAATTATAAAAATTTTATGAAGTTATAGTTTAACATAACCGTCTAAACATCGTATTAGGTTGATAAATCAAACGATCAAACAAACTTCAGAATTTGAGAAACTAACTTTGATTTAAAAGCCATTTTAAGAACATAAATTAAAATCTGAACAACTATTCAAATTACAAAATAAGCTTGTAGCAGTCCCTGTGTTCAACCCCAAAGAATGTTAGCAAGGGATGATAAGATGAAGCATACCTACATCCTATAAAAGCATCTCTAGTGATTGTTCATTCATTTGATATCGGAATAATGTTAACAAGATCTGTAAAAACTTCAGGAACAGGAGCGGTGACAAACGGTGTCCTGCTTGGTGGCGAAGCGGTTACTACACCTAGCTACAAGGTACATCTAGCTAGGAAGTACCGGGTTCGACCCCAGGTGGAGACATATAAAACTCCTGAGAATGTGTGTTAGTGAGATGTGCTCTCTTTAGGCACCCTCCTTCGCATTTATATATATAAAATAAATAAATAAATGAAAACCGATTAAAAATATTCTTTGATGGTGGGTTCTTTTACAGGATAAGAACTCTGGCTGCGATAATTAGCAGTTTTTTCGACTTTATACTCAATGCTAATTTGCAAAAGTAAAAAATCAGTTGGTGGTTTAGACTGCCGCTTCTTAAACTTCATTGAGATTATTCAATTTTCGTGATAAATTTAATTAGTTTGAATAATAAGTTGCATATAATAAATTTAATTCTCTACTTATAACAATATAAAGTTTGAAGATGTTGAAACCTAATATCGTGATGTACTTGTTTATTAGCCTCTTATTTGGTAAATGTGACAGATATTATAGAATTATAGTTGAGATATTATTGGCTTAGTAAAATCTAAAAAATGTTTTTGCTTAAAAACTGCTGAAAACTGGAAGCACAGCCTATAATCAAGTTGCAGTTTGTGTATCTGTATACTGATAAGCTCTAAGTAGAAACGTTTAAACAAAAAAGGTATAATTTTTAGTAAAAATATCATTTTAAAGTCAGTCAAAAAAAAAACATTTCAAAAGTTTTCAGATTACTTTACAGCTTAATGTAAATGTTTAACAATGGTACTGGCGGGAGAATGATACTTGATACACTGATATCACTTATTTTCCCAGACTTGATTGAAATTCTTTGAGAACATGACACCCTTCATTTCCTTCCTGCTTTTTAGAAAACTTCTCACATCTTTTGGGCGCCAAGATTTGAGTTTTGTAGCTGTTGTTTGAGTTAGCTACTGTAATATATTTTTGTATGAAGTATTGAGATCTCTAATTAAAGTCCTTGTAAACTATCTATGACTAATTCTAAGTTATCTAAACTGAATAATTTTGTTTTAGGTTTTAACTATAATTTTATGTTCCAAACGCTTTTTTAGTGACTATTTTAAATACAATTTATAACAATCTTTAAAATTTACGATAATGTCTTCATTTAAAATCTGATTATCTAACTTCTTTTAAGTATAATCGTACAAATTTGTTAAGTTTTATTTGTATCAATTTAAGTATATGTCTTTTGTAAACTATTTAAACTTAATTGAAATGATAAAACTTAAATTGAGTAATAATGGAAATACTTGCAATAAGATATTTTTTAAGTTTAAGTTTATTACATTAAGAAACTTTACTAAATGAGGAGCTTGCTAACTAACTTCAAAACAGGATTAAAACCCGACATAAAGTTGAACAATTTAACAAAGACATTGAAACAAGTCAAAGTTTACCAGTTTTTAAAGAATTTTTGATAAATATAAAAACTTTTTGGCTACATATCAAGTCTGTGATCATTTGAGTTAAGTTAAAATGGTGTACTGGATTACACAAACTTTTAACTTAATTTTAACTTAATTTATGATCATCACAAAATCTTATACTTTTAGCTTACTAGAAACTATTTTAAATTACTCTGAAACCAAACAATCAATTAAAGATTTCTGCGACAGCTTCAACTCTATAAACAGTTATTTAAGTTCAACTTAGAAAACGATCAAATCATCTCTTGTTTAATACGCCACGCGTTAAGAATAATTACTTGTAATTTAATACCTTTTCTTCATTTAAAGAATTAGCTAGTCAATTTAAGTATTGCAGATTTTTGAAACTATATCTTTGTATATTTTTGTGCATGTGATTTCAATGAAAAAAAAGAAAGAAAATGAACTGCAGTAAGCAATTTGATTAATTCAATTAACATTTAATATAAAAATAATTCAATTTTAAACCGCCTCTACCGCCTAGGTCAAGATCTTATTCGATGACAAACGTTAAAAGATAAGTTTTGATGGATTATTACTTGGATCTTTTTTACAGTCCAAGATAAACGTCAATAAAGCTTTTACTTAAATTAATTTTTTTATTCAAATTTTTACCTGATAAGAGTTGGTTTACTTTTGGTTTTAGACTAAGATATAGTTTTTCATGCAGAAAGATATTTGATACATCAATTGGCTATAATTAGATGAATGTAGCTAGATTTAAAGCTAAATGTATTTTATTGATGAAATAATTGTTGAATATCGAAAATGGAAGCCACTAGATTAGCATCTACTAATCATGATTATAAAACATTCTAAACAATTTTAAACTTCAAAATATAATTTTTTCAGCATTTTTGGTTTCAAACTAAGAAAATTATATCAAAATAAAAGCTTGCTTCTAATACTAAATCTTCTATCTTATAAATAATTTAATGGGTACATATAAAAATCATATAAGAATAATATATTAATATATTTCTCGACTGTTTTCAGTTACCACATCTAGTCACTTTTTGGAAAAGTTTTGGTGCTATCTTCAAATAAAGTAAAATCTCTGCTCTATAAAATTCTGCTTGATAATTTTGTTAATAGATTAAGTTACTTATAATTCAGCTTTTAAAAACATCATTACTTGTATGATATGGCATTAGCGGTTGAAGATGTTTATAGAGTAGATATTTTGTGATTTCAGTTTTTATCTTAAAAATAGTTTCAGACAAAATAATAGAAGATTTCAAAAACTATCTTAATAAGATCAACAAATATTAGATGAAAAGAACATTTTTTAGCCTAAACTTTAAGGAAATTAAACTGAATAAAGCAAATAAACTTCACAAAGTGTTATTGATTTTAAAATAAAATTAAGCCTAACTAAATGAAGCTTTTTTCATCTAATTTTTAGTTTAAGATAGAAAAAGCAAGCTTTTATAATCTACAAGGGTATTATAAAGATCGACATTGGATTATTTTTTGGCAACAGTCATTGCAAAAGTTAATTTTTATTAAACTGATTTTTAATGAAATTAAATTTCGCGTTATCCTTATCTGTAGTCAGGTGGCGTTTGTGATTTTGAGTCAGAATAGTCAACGTTTTCTTCTGGTTGTTTAGAGATGAATTTGCATATTTCGGCGAAAGCTGCATTTTCTGAACAAAACTTGAATGCATTTATTTTCTCTCTAATACTTTAATAACTTTGTTTGCTTTGTTTTTTAATAGTAAACTAAATTACTACAAACATTAAAGCAAAATTTTACTTTTACTAGACGATAAAACTTTGTAGTTTTACTTTTATAATCTTTTTTGACTTTTGGATAATTTTAATGTAATTAATTATAAAATTACTTAAATTTATTTTTTTTGTTTACTGTTTTAAACTTATTGACACTATTACAACTATATAATGAAATTATTACTACATAACATGAAAACTAATAAGTTTTTTAGCTTGTGCAATTATTTACCAGTTATCATGATTACTTGACATTATTATAACTTTTTGTTTTGCTGCAGTGTCAATATTAAAATAGTATTTTATTGTTTTTAATCCTAATAACATTTGGGAGTTATTTAAAGTTTATTATGAATTTAATATAAGCAGCTGCATTGATAAATTTAGTTATAAACTTGTGCAAATTGTACAAATACAATAAAGAAAATTTGATGTTAAATTGCATTTTTAGTTGTCATAAAATTAATAAAAAAAAAAAACTTTTTGTAAAAGTGTAAATAGTTATAATATAAAAAAGCTACCATTTATATTTGAACTGACTTATATATTGTTTTTTTTAATAAAATATTAATTGAGAACAGTTAGTATTTTTAAACTTGATGAAACTTGTTTTAAAATGATTTTAAGTGCTTGTATATAAAAGCATGCTACTTGAGTATTTTTTTTCTTATCCTTAATTTATTAAAGCTATATGTAAATTATTATATTTGTCATGACTATTGCACCTTTATTTTTCACTTTTTTATGACAACATTGTTTTCAACCTTTCTATTGAAGAAAAATATTTTTATACTTTTTTAGAAAAGCAATAAAGATGCTTTTACTAAAAAAACTTAGGTAAAATGTTTTTATATGTATGAGTAAGTTACATTGTTCAAGTCTTTTGTTTTTTTTGTTTATGATAATTGTAATGTTGTTTACTAATACTAACTTGTGATAATTTTATATATGATCAAATAATTTTATTAAAGATAGTTATGAAGGTTATATTTCAATATTTTATCTTTTTCAATTTCATTTCTAAATGTAGTTCTGTTAGTTGTTGATAGTTATTTCTATATAATCTATAATTTTTTCAAAGTACTAAATTATTAACTATTTTAATTTTTTTTTAATTCTTCTAAATATTATTTTGTTGAAAAAAGTTGATAAAAATCAATTTGAAACTGTAAAGATGCTTTCATGATTAATTTGTTAATATTTTGTTTACATTTCAGTATTTCAAGACAATGTTTTTATATTAGCTCTGATTTTTAAATAAATTGTCATTTATGGTTTGTGTTGGTTATTAAGCATAATTTATTTTTATTATAAATTTTAAGGTTCATTTACATTTAAATAATGTGGCATCTATAAAGTGGTTAGTAATTAATAAGAATATTTTTGTTTGTTTTTATATGCTTTTGTAATAACATTTACTATTGAAATAAGTGTGATTTATATAACTGGTTTAAGAAATGAGTAAAAATTGTTGTTTTAGCTGTTGTGGTTATGCTTGAAAGTCTGTGTAATTATTATCTTTAATTTGATGATATTTGCAGCTATCATTAAGCTATTTAAACTTCATTTCAAAAGTAAAAGTAGCTAATAAATAATGGTAACTAGTTTTATTTATAAGTTACTTTCCATTTAATATTTGTGATACCAATTTTATTACACTAAATGATAACTGTTTATCATCTAAGGGTTTAGCCTTGATTTTGTTATTTATAATACCTTATAAAAGTCAAAAGTTGTTAAGTTAGTCAACATAAGAAATATTATTTGTCGTTATTATCAAATTATTGAGTAAACTTTCCAGGAGTTTTTAGCAATTTTTGTAAAATTCAAAATCTTCTGCATCTGTAATTCAATTACTTATTCTTCAAACTATTGTTTAGTTTACATTTCTTTAGAAAAATTGAAATGTTAGATAACTCTTACATCATTTGTTAGATTAAGAGATAGATTTAATGTGGTTCTATTTAATAATTAGATTTTTCCATCAACTGGTACTTAATAAAGTTCAAATAGTCGTTTAGATGATATTTTTGTAATTGTTTTCAATCTTATGAGCCTGTCTTCAGTCTCTTAACCCACTTCATTCTTATTTATAAGTTAAGTAGAAAGCCAGTAAAACTATATTCGAATTTCTTTGTAAGTTTTTTTTTGTTATTAAAACAAAAACAACGTGATGTTTTTTATTACTTTCTACCTTCTCAGTGGTTTTTCTAACAATCTTTTTTTACCTTGTTTCTTTGATTTAGTATCCTGACATTACTGCTTCTATCTTGAATAACTTTTTAATCAAAGCTAATTTTTAAATGATGATTTTGTAAACCCAAATTGGCTTATAAAAGATATCAGATGAAAATATTTACAAATATTTATTTGAAATTAATTTGTAGTAAACTTTTATTAATACAAATGGTTATTAAAAGTTCTCTCCTGTGTTTTGTTATGAAAATAATATTAGTAAATTAAGTGTGTCTATATCTATTTTGTTTATTTTTATAGTTTTGTTTTAAATTTTCACATCTACCAAAGTAGTCTTTTTACTTCCAAATATTGTTTAGTTTGTAATTTTAGCTTGTGCATTTATTACATGTTTATAATTGTCTCTAATTATTCTAGGAATTTTATGCAATTTGAAATATCTTTCTATATTTTAAATACAAATTAGTTCATTTCAATTTTTACTTTTTTTTCAAAAGCAAGTTTAAACTTTCAGTAAAATTGTTTTGAACAGTTTATGATTCAATTATTTTATCAACATAACTTGAAGTGAATCATTTTTTCTGCACAGGAAATATTTACTTTGAATAAACTTGATCAATTTATTTAGTTAAGATCTTAAATCATTTAAATTCTTTTTCAGTTTGTAGTTTTCTCAATTTTTTTTTAATTGCTTTTCGTTATTTTTGTAGAAATTTTACTTTTAAAGTTCCATTTTCTACTAATATATCTTAATTTAAAATTTAAATTTTCTACTTATCGTAAATTTCCATCACTGAATTTGCAACAATTATTCGTTTAAACATTTTCAAGTTCTCAAAGTTTGTATAAATTGTTGAGGAACACCGCTTGAAATATTCGTATCTTTTCATAACAAACAGCGGTTTGAAATCTTCAAATATTTTCTTTTAGAGGTAGTGTTAGAGAGAAGTTTTGTACTTAATCGTAAATATGAAAACTGATTTTGAAGTATTAGAGGACTTATCATTAAATTGGGCAGTAGTTATAGTTGCTGTGTTATTTCTTCTGCTACTCATTCGAAAGGCAGCAAATGGACCTAAACCGAAAAAGCATCTCAAGTCACATATAGTAGATGGTTTGTACAAGTCGAATTTAAATATCGGAAAATCGAACAAAAAAAAACGGAGTAAGAAACAACGAACTGCAGAAGTAAGAAATTTGTTTCATTTGATCTTTATTTCACTTTTACTTACAAATCAATTTATTGTGAGTTATACAATCACCTTCTTAATGTGATTTAACTACCAGAATAATTGAAACTTTATATAAACGCTTCGGATTAGTTATCTCTAGTACAATGCTTTTCAAATATTTTATTCCAAATATTTCCGGCTAACAAACAATCGTTTGTTTCTTTTTCTAGTCTCTTAGAAATGAGTCGAAAAAAGTTAACAATTTGAATAGAGCTTCTGAAAGTTCGAAGTTGGAAAAGAAAAAGGTAAGAGTTATTCGAAAAAAATGTCAAAGTCATATCAGCTACTTGTATATTGCTTATGAATCTTACATATTTACATTTTTTGAATCTCTTGGGTTTTTGTAAGTCTGACTAATACTTGCTGCTAGAATTCATTTTTTTTTGTAAATGAATTAATTACTTTCTCATGTTCTCTGCCAGCAACCAACAATTTCTACAAATGTGAAATTTAATTGTACAATTTACTCATTTGTTAAATGATTTATCAATAAATTACAGAATAAAGCAAAGAAAAAGAAACCAACATCAGTAGAAAACATCTCTCATATAAATAAAGAACTTGTAGACCATGATGAAGGTAGTTGAATCATTTTTCTACTCATTTAAGTTGATTATCACAAGCAACAAAATGAACAATCCCAACTTGAAGGTGGCGAATGGCATATAGTGTGTTCGAAGGAACAGCGCCAAGCTAAAAAAGATAAAAGACACCAACGAATTGAAGAAGAGATGTGGAATAATGAAAGTGTTGAGCAAGATGTTCCTTCTCGTTCGTTCACTGAATACAACTCATCATTTTATACGACTGCTAAAGGTAAGAAGTTTCACTTCTATCTTGCCAACACTTTCTATCAAACCTTATAAACAGTAATTGAAGTTATTTGAAAGTTTCAGCTTTCAACACTAATTGTTCATTCAGTAAAAGCTTCGAGGTTGCTTCTGATAACTCTAACTTCCTAATTAGTGTGTAGGAAGTCTACATCACTTCTTTTAATTCATTCTTCGATAAAATCATCAAATTTTCTTCACCAAAAGTCACTGTTTGTAAAATTGTTGAAATTTATTAAGTGAGGAGCAAGAAGATGCTCCCATGAGAGTTGGTTTGGTGTAAACGTTTAGAGGATTGTATTAATGGAAGTTACTAAATCTCAAAAGACTTCTTCTTCTTGTTACTTAATCATCTCTTCAGACATCCATAAAATCGACTTCGAAAAACCTGAAATATTTGAAAGTTTGTTGTAAACGTGAATAATTCCCACTTCAATCTAACAAACACCACCATCACAACGAAGTTAGCTCAATCATTTTGTGTCTGTCAGTAATAATTGAATCAAATCATTAACCATATGCCGTACAAACTCTAAACCAGCCTCTAAACACATATTTTATTGTCATCTCACTTTAGGCTTTTTCGATTTAGTTTGAAAAACTTCTACATCTTAAAGATTAAATCTTCATAATTGATGAAAGATTAAATTGATTATCTCAAGTCCTCTTCGATTTGTTCAATAAATCCGGCTATTTTTTAATTTCTTTTTCTGTTCATTTAAACAGCTTTGTATTTGCTAACAATCGGTAGAATTTGTGAGTAAAATCTCACAGTATTTCACAAATAAATTATGCATTGAAAAATCAATACAAGAATAGTTTGAAGAAAGAAAAGTATCATCAGTGTTGCTGCTACTGCTACTGAGTGTATTCTCATGTTCTCTACCAACTTGTTTTATATTCCTAATTGTGTTATCTCAACTGATATTTCTTCTCAATTAAACTTGTTTAATTTTTAATATTTCTAAATATTTACAACAACTTCAAATCAAGCTTTTTGTGTTCGACTTTTCTCTTTTCAATTTCCTCTAGATGGCAGCAATGAGTTTTTAATACAATTAGTTTATATCTGAAACTTTTACACTCAATTTACTAACATCTTTCAATTAACTTTCATTTTATTCACTTTAAACCATCAAATTTGTACAATTAGTCTCGATGTAGATGGTTAGTTGGTAGCAATCGATTTTTTAGTAGCTTTTTTACAGCATGCTTGTATCAATGACAGACAAGCTAATATTGATCCAACCACAAAACTGCATTTATTTTCACTAAATAAATTGTTGAAACATTCACAGATATACCTCCTCGTTTCGCTCGTACTAGCAACGACGATTGGAAAGCGAGATTAAAAAGAACCCCACCTTTAACACCAACAAAACCAGTGACGTCATCACAACCAATTCTTGCCAGAAATTCACCAACTGCAGCAACCATGAAGCCTCATGTAGAAGAAAGACGTTATGATGACCACGTCTCTACACAAGGTGCCCCACACTTTGTGTTTGTTGACCAAATCTCAAACTAACAACTATTTGAAGGTATTTGGAACGATATTCCCTCTACTAACAGTTGTAATTCCAATTACACTTCCGCTATCAACACACATTCACCTTGGAACCCTCTAACTTTCAATCCAGTCAATTGTAAGTCCATCGTAGTTGAAACCATCTCCATATTTGTTCATCAACCTTCACCGGAAACCTCTCCTTGTTATTCACATCGATTTGTGTTTGTAGTGTCAACTTGGAGAAATGATGCATCAATGTTGGATTGGTCATCGAATGGTAACCAGTACCAGTCCTTCTTACCATCAACTCCATTACTAGCAGCAGCGCTTGGTTAGTTTTCAAACTTATTATTTAATTTTCATCCGCTAGATGGCGTTGTTTATGAGAGTCATCAAATAATTCAGAGATCTTCTTAGAATCCTCTTCTTGCTCTTAAATCTCCCCTAGAATTTGAAGATGATTAGTCACACCAGCAACTAGTTAACGTCATCTCTTTCAAAGTTAAAAATTTTCAGCAACATTTCAGAGAAAGCATCTGATGACGTCATCACCATTGATGTCATGTCTTCCGACAGTGCGTGATTTGATGTGAATGCTGAATATGAAAACACACTTCTTTATTTTCACCCTCACTCGCCTCTAAGTCGAAATATTCAACTTGTTCCAAGTTAACTTCCTCAAAAACGTGATCAACAAACTGATCTTCCGAAAGATCAGAAGCTGATCAGACATCAACTTCAATTTCTGCTTCATTTGCATCTTTACTATTCATCTGCGCGCGCGCACACACACTAACTGCTCGTGTGCACAAAGAGATAGAGACGAGAAAAGGCAGGAAGACTAAAAGCAAGCCGTCAATACATCCTCTTCTCACTTCTATAGTTTTCCCGCCATTCTTTCATCGACGTATTTCCTTTTAAACCAACTTCTTCTGTTTCTCTCGCCTCTATTTATTTCTTTACTGAATCAGTAGCAGAACTCAAATCCTTTTTTCTCAACTCTACCTTACTTGTTACCTCTCATATCACTAGCACTTTTGTACTAGTAAGATTGGAAGACGGTAGCATGTGTTGTGTAGCAGCTTGTTGAGAGGTAGACAGACAGATTTCATTTCTGAGTATTTAAATAAATTTGATTTGAGATTAGTTTGAAGATGATTTATAAAAAAACATTTTTCTAGAAAATCAAAATGCTTTGAACTGGTGTAGTATGAAAGATGATGGTGTCGATGACTGGTTGCGATACTCATCAAAAATTAACCCGTCGTGGAACCACATGGATTCGACCATCTACCCGTCACCTGTAAGTCGACTACATGTCATTCTAAACAACCCTAAACACCGACGGTTGGTTCGTATATGAAGACGTAAGCTATTCGTCATCAACCCGAATAGCTGCAGACTTCGTATGCGGGTCACCACGTCACTTGCAACTGTGGACCAGTCAGTGGTCATGATGGTCACCGTGTCAATTGCACTCGTCTGTACCGCCTCCTAGTGGCGGGCATTGAGCGCAATTACTTCGGTTTTCATCGCTTTCGTCAAATCTCAATTAAATTTCTGCTTCATCATCTGAAATATGCTTGTGACGTCCACCAGGCTTGCTTTTCAAGTCCGAGCCTCTCAACTATAGCTCACTTGAAACCCAAGGACCTGTTGACGTCATCACAAAGTACACTCGACATCTGGACCACCCAATGCACCCCATTTCGTATTTAATTAATGACCAGTTTATATTTGATGTCCTTTTTTAGAAGCAAGGTGAGTGGACACCATGTGAGCCATTAACCGACCCACAACCTGTCCAACATCAATCTGTGCCCATCGAATTGGACCAACCGGTCGCTGTTTGGAATCTCTTGGACTCCACAACCCCCTCTAGTGGTGACGATGGGAACTCCGATTGGAAAGCTCCAGAAGCCAACTGGTCCAATAGTGATGATTGGAAAGTCCCGATTGTCCCAGTCAAACCGACCCCGACCTATTTTGTAAGTCCACCTCAAGGCTAGGACAGCCCAAGTGACTCATCTTGCTTATGCTAGGACGATTCTGCTGATGAACGTTACCCGCCCTCAATGGTGTCCACCAACTCCGGACCAGTTATGACTAACAAAGTGGTAGGGGCTGGTCCTGACTTGTTGACCAATGCTGTGGCGGCTAACAGCTCAAACCGCAAATCGCGTCGTCGTCGTCGAAAGAAGATTGTTGCTGAAGATCAGGTGAGTTGATGATGACGTCACAAACGCGCGCTGATTGCTTGATTAGAATTCAGCTCAATCTGTTCCGATCCCGGATGAAGAGATGAAACAGATAGATGGAGATGATGATGAAGGTGATGAAGATTGAGATGATGGGACCTTTGAATTTTATTTTTATTTTTACAGTTGCTGGAGAATCTGATGATGAATGGGAAGTTTTGTCGAAAAGAAGACCTAGAATTCGAAAACACGATTAAAGAACCCTTGTTTGAGTAGATGCAGTTACACCCCCACCCACTCACTCCCTAATACTTGCAATTGTCAGTTTAAATGCTTTTTTTAGTATTTCATATTATGTTTTTTATCAGAGATATCTATTAACCTCATCAATTAACAGCAGAGATTAAATCCTTACAACAGAAGCACCTAATCTTACATTTTTTCTATTTAAACCTTTTGACTCTAGTTTTTTGGTACAAACCTTCTTAGTTAAACCCTCTGAATAGATTTAGTTGCAAATCCCGCCTTAGTTAGTTCGTCCTGGACAACTATTTGCCTTTTTGTCGTTACAGTATCAAATCTAGCTTTTTTTTTCTTCACTTGCTGACCATTTCGTCGTTTAGATAAAACATTTTATTCAAACCTGAACAAGTTACTTTAATTAGCTGATGTTACCTCTGTTCTATTCAGCTACTTCATCTCTACATGGTGTCTTTTCTTCTTGCTCAATCTTTAGAAACCTCTTTCACAAATAACATTTGCTACGTCATCAACGTGACGTCATGGCATATTGATTGTCACGTGAAGATTTTTATAGAACAATTTCCATATAAGGAGTTGATAGTGACTATCAACTAGCGATAATTGAAGCTTGAGCGAATAATAAACCACAAGAATAAATATGTTGATTGTATTGAAAGCTGATCAAAAATGTCACAAAGTTTTCTTCAGATTAATTTTTAGTGAAATATTTCAGTGAATAACTAACAGTTAAGCTTTTATAATAGCCGAAGGAAGTCAAAGCGTTTGGTGATGACATCAAGTTTTATCATTCATCTCATATTACACCTTTACAGCTTTTCAAAAAAACTAATCACGTTGAGCAGTCTTATCTAAAGTTTACTGAAATTTATTATCAACACTTTAGTGTTTCCTTTTAAAAAGATAAATTTATTCTAATTAAAGCTCTTCGCAGATTATTTTAACAGCGCGCTTTTTAGAAGCAGCTAATTTTAGCTCTGAATATCTTACTAATATCAAAACAAAATGTTGAAGGCTTGATTTACCCACTAACCTTTAACTTGCTTAATATGCTGAAAATGACATTTTTGCTTGACTCTGGTTATACTGTTAATGAAAGATTTTCTGATTAAAGCTTTCTACAAAACATTTTTCAATTTATAACTTCATAAAACATATATACCATCAAAGGTATAATCATACACGAAGCTAACTTGAACACTTGATTAATTTATTTACCATTTTTACTTCGTTACACCTTTACAGGTTTAAGGTGCTAGCTGATTGAGAAAGATGTAATAGGATAATCTTTTATTTCATTATTTTTGTTAACAGGAAATTTATTTTGATTCCTATTGAAGCTATGTATAGATCAAATTTCTGTATTGTATTGCTCTAAGTGTTCTTACCAGTATCCGGTTTTATATAGAGCCTCACTAACTTTAAGCAAACTTATTTAGTTGTTATAAAAGATAATCTTTCATAGCATTTAGTGAATGAACTGTTATTTGTAAAATATTCAACAAAAGTCTTGGCTTTAGCTATAAAAAACTTTAAGATTTTAACATGTTTTGGTGCTAAGTTTTGTTTTCAAAGATGTTATTAAAGTTTTAGTCAGTTAAAATATTTTTTTAAATGTCAAGTTTTTAACATAAAAGTTGACATTTTGTTTAGTCCAATAGTTTGAATTGATTTTATCTGAGAGATGTGAGTAGTTACACGAACAAAGATACCAAGTAAGTAAAATTTCAAACACAGGAAGTTTTATGATTAATTAATTAATACTTTTAAGGAAGAAAACCTGTCAGAAAACCTTGAAGTTGAAATTTGAATATGTGCAAACTTGTTTTTCGACATAAGATTTCACAAACTGATTTTTTGAATACTTCTTGATCAATTTATTCAAACCATTAATTTCTTCATTCAAAATTTGTTTATGATTTTTCAAAAGACTTAGATGAAAATTTGTTATGTTACCTAAAAAGTGTTTATTCAAATTACGTTTAAAAATAATTTCTCTAATAGATTTCTGTTTAATTTTATGAGAAAATCGCTTTGAGGTAGCAAGCATTAAAAATATATTTTTTTTTATAATATCTCTTAAAGTTTTACTTAAACATTTTTATAGAAAAATCTTAGATTCTTTCAAAAATATTTCAAAATAATTATTAAATAGTGACAAGTTCTATTTTTGCAAACGTCAATATATTTTTTTAATCAAAAGCCAGGCAACATTTTAAAGTCATAAATTTCTATGAATTTGCTTCATCAGGTTTTGAACACTAAAGTTATTTCTAAAATATTTAACTGTGTCCTTCTAAGCATTTGTATAAATAAGCTGCTGATGGTAACATTATTTCAAATGATTAATTATTTTAGTTATCCTGCTTCTTTTGAAGAAACTCTTTTCTTTGAAATTCCTTCGTCAGCTGAAAATATAAAGCTTGGTGAAAAGGTTTTTGATTAACTTTGGCCAACTTGCTTTTTTTCAAATCCAGAAATTGGGTTAATAAACTTTAGCCTAAAATTTTTTTGTAAACAATTTAAAAGATCTATTTAAAGAAAAAAATATTTGTCCGTTGGACTCGAAAGAGTTTTATTTTTTATGTCTTATTCTTGTAGGTGTTAAAAACCTCAACTGAAAAACGACTTTTTATTTGCATATAAGATGCTTTTCAAAATTGAACTATTATGGTTTATTATTTACTTCAAGTTAGAAAGTCTTTGCATATTTAAAAAATAAAGTTTTTGTTATAAATCTACTAGATTTTTATTTATAATTTATAACATTTACTTTTACATGACTATGTCAGTATTTGATAAAGTACCTAAAAATGAAGGAATAAAAATATAATCTAACTTTCTACAATTCAAATTTAAGTCTAATATAAATTCTAAAACTTAAACTGATCTTATTTTAATTTAAATAATTTCATCTAATAAATATTTATCAATTGATAAATATGAAAGAAAACCTGTAACTGTACTTTGTTCCATAATATCAAATAAAAATTCAAATATAATAATATTATTAATAATAAGCTAAAGTTTTTAAAAATACACTTTTTCTCTTGATTAAATTGAATTATTTCTTATAAAATAATAATTATTATATAACTACTGTAAACAATTACTTCACAAAATTCTAAATTAATATTTCATCAAACGAATCTGAGTAAAAATGTAGATTTCTTCATCTGGTCAAAAACGTTCAAATTTGGACTCGCCAATAAAGGAAGCGATTTATTTGATTTTATCTTTTTGAAATCAATTCTAGAAGAATATAAGTTCACGGGTACTATAGACGACTGGAATGTTTTAGTTGTAACAAATATTTAATTTCAAAATGTTCTTTTAATTGAAAGATATCATTTTAGGTAAACTTTTATTAATAAATTTATTATATTTGAAATTTTATTATTTGAAAATATTTTAATTTTATGAATATTTAGATTTTTTTTGTATAATTTTTAATTCTTTTTATAAGTTTATAAAAACTATGAAATAAAAAAAAAACACATCGGTAGTAAAATAAAATAATATTTTCTTTTGTAACAAATGCTTTTAAAGACATCAAATTTAAATATAGGAACTAAAAAAACGTTAAACAATAAAACTTATTAGGTACTAAATAGTCATATTTGAACAATTTGCTTTTACAATTGTTAACAAATCTTTGCACTTTTGGCATACAACTTAAAGAACTTATAAACAATTTAAAAAAGAATGTGGTAAACACTGCTTCAAAAATTTAAAGCTACAAATTTAGGGTTAATTAGATTAATGTTCTCTAAATTTTTATTTTAAGATTCTATAAAAATCAGGTTTGTGATTTCCAAATTACTTTTTATTATTTTAAACAAACAAATTTGCGACTTAAAATGCTCCAAATATTATTATTTCAAAAATATGAACTGGCAACACTACTCAAAGTTATTCAAATGTTTTCAAGTTACAATTTCTTAAGATGTATTTCTTCTGTATAAGTTCTTAGTTTTAAACAGTTGATAGCAATTTAAATTCAATCAAATTGTTTATCAATACCGATTCAAGTGAAACAAAAGTTAATTTTTCTTGACAATTTGACAGATCAAATAATTATATTATCTTAAAATTTCTATTTTATCTTAAGGCAGAATTTCATTGAAGAAATTTAAAACTGTTAAAGCTTTGAAATTCAGGAAATACCAAAAAACTTTATACTGAAGAGTAGATGAATCATATAAACCAAATATGTTGCAACATCATTAGATTTATTAACTGTTTCATAAAAATCACTAAATACTAACTTGACAACTCTCTAGGCTTAAAACCAAAACACAAATAAGTTTAAAATGTATTTGGAATGATTCAAATAATGAAAAGAGTTTCTGATAAGGATTATAACTTTTCTGTACTTGCGTGCGTTGGCTGTTTACTAACTAAAATAGTTTAACTTCAATAATTGAAATTGAATTTTTACATTAATGAAATTGATCTTACTAAAAGAAAAAAACATTTTTAAATTTTTAAGGTTTACTGAAAACAAAAAATTTAATGCTTCCAATTTTTTTTTAATATTTCTTTAATGAACAATTATTTAGAAGATTTGCATTTATTAACACTTTTAGAAAAAAACCAAAAAAGTATTTTATTAATTAAAATTTGTTTGAATTTTAAAATAATTTTTTTAATACAGTTCCGGTCTGTTCTTAGAAAGTATTATTTTTATTTCCGCTAGATGACGCAAACGAGCAAGTAACTCATTCAGTTTTCTCTTTCCATCTAATGAACTTCTGTTGCTGAAACTTTAAGATAACAACTTGTGTCTTTATTTCTTTTAGTAATTTATGAATCAATAAAATTGACAGTTTTATATATCACTTGTTAAAGACTACTTAAATCTTATTTTTTAACAAGATTTTAAAAGATTCGATAGATTTTGATGCAGTGATGCAATCGGGAACAAAATCCCAAACCTTGGTCACCCTATTAAAATTTACTTTATCGAGATAAACGAATATTTTCATGATAATATTTAAATAAATAATTTAGTTAGAAGTTAAAACGATTTATTTTATCATTAAGAAATAATAAATATTAGTATTATAGTAAAAGCTCTCATTAATGTAAAGTTTATTTTAATTATTAAAAAAATGTCATTAAGGTATTAAAATGAAGTTAAATAATCAACTGAAGTTTTATAACTTTTAAAAAATTGCTGATTTCAATTTGTAAATGTCGCGTTATGGTTGTGTTTCTTATCAATTTCAATTTATAAATTAATTCTGGAATTTAAATCGATTTTTTATCAATCAATTTACTTCAATATAAATTTGTTATTCTTCATTATTTTCTATTTAAAAATCATTTAATAAAAATGCTTCGATTTCAAACTTGTAAAAAGCAGAAATTTCTTTTAAATTTTCACTTTATTAAAGTTTTCTGACTAATTTCCTTTATATTGTATCACATTTAAAGAAAAAAGTAAATAATATATATCATTCACAACCATATAACTAGCCATTTGACGGAGTATCATCTAATATCTGATGTCCAGCATGGCTTTGTTAAGCAAAGATCTTCTTTGACTCAACATCTCACTTTTTTCAATGAGCTTACAGCTCATTACGAAAGTAATACTCCATGTGACATCATATACCTTGACTTTGCTAAAGCGTTTGATTCTGTTCCACACAACAAGCTTATTACTGTATTGAAAAACATAAAAGTCAGCAACTCTATCTTAAAATAGATTGAAGATTTCTTATCAGGTAGAACCCAACAAACCCGTGTAAAAAGATCTTTATCTACTCCTAGTAAAGTCACCAGCGGCGTTCCTCAGGGTTCAGTTCTGGGTCCACTTCTCTTTTTGATTTTCATTGAAGACCTCATCAGAAGACTAATAACAGTAGACAATGTCAGTGTGTTTGTGTATGCAGATGACATCAAGCTATTATCTGGTTCTCACTCAAAACTCCAAACTGCACTAAACATTGTAGAAAACTGGTCTGCGAATTGGCAACTTAAAATCCAGCCAACAAAGTCTGAAGTTATAACATTCTCCCGTAAGCCAGCTGCCAACTTCAGCAATCAATACTACACCAATGGATCTATTCTTGAACGAGTATCCTCAGTCATAGACCTCGGCATTACTCTGACATCTGACTTCAAATGGCACAGTTATGTTTCCAGAATCTTTGTAAAATCTATCAAGCTTGTCCACCTCATCATAAAGACTTTTAATTCTAAAGATCCATGGTTTTTCGTCAACTTTTTCAAACTGTACATACGCCCTATTCTTGAATATAATGTCAGTGCATGGATGCCATATCAAGTTGGTGATATCAGAAAAATCGAATCTGTTCAGGCAACATTTACGAGATTGGTTTGCAGGAAACTTAATACCAAATACGAGAGTTATAAGCATCGTCTCAGCTTCTTCAATCTAGATACTTTGGAAATCCGAAGAATTAAATACGACCTTATTCTGATTTTTAAAATTATTCACAACCTAATTGATCTTCAGTTTGATGACTTTTTCTCCATTAGTCCCTCCCTCAAGTTATATCAACCTAGAAGACATAAATTACATCTTAATAAGCCCACTCCACCAGCTACGTTAACCAGATTAAGTTTTTTCTCATACCGCACAATCAGTACATGGAACAATCTGCCATCAGAGATTGTCATGTCAAAATCACTTGTGTTGTTCAAGAAAAAGCTGAATTGTTATAATATCGCCAACATTGCCATTTCTAAACTGTGAATTTTTCTCTTTTACAATACTATGATTCTGTGCAATTCTTCATTGTCATATGCTTTTTCGTTTACACGTCAAATAGATCTAATTTGTGAGAATGTGTGTTAGCGGGAGGTGCTCTCTTTAGGCACCCTCCTTCACATTTATTGTAATAAATAAATAAATAAATAATTTAAATGTTTATCAAAATTCTTTTAATTTAAATTAATTATGTCAGCCAGTTGTAAGAAACGATAAAAAAGTGATTTTTTTTATTTACTGAACTAAATAAGCAATAGAACATGATGTTAATAATGACTTAAAACTGCATTTAAGTATCTAGAATTTTGGTAAAATACAAATTAGTAAAACGACAAAATTAAATTAATCAAGTAAGTAACAAATTTGTTATTATTATAATACAAGACATATAAAGCTTTAAAAGAATATTTTAGAAATATCTATTAAAATTGAAGACTTCTATATATGAATGCTAATCACAACAGCTTATATAAGTTTATATAATACTTCGTTCAATACGCTAAGATTTGCAAATTGTTACGTAAATTGCAAATATTAATAATTTATTAGATAGATTTTCAAGTAGAAATTACAAATGCATATAAATATGACTATTAGTGCAAAACGATCTTTTCAAATATACAAAGTAAGAAAGATAATTTGGAAATATGAAATGTAAAGAGTGAATAACTTGATTGGACATATTTGTTTATTAAAAGCTTTAAATCTTTATTTTCCATTTTTTTGATGAAGACTTCAACTTATTCATTACTTTCAGAAGAGTCTTGACTTTGTAGTCTTTTCATTAGAATTTCCGCCGTCAATTTTCTGTAAATAGAAAAAAGAAATTTAAATTCACAAATAAATTCTCTTCTTGATTCCATCACTACATCAAAATTGATCACATTATTAAATAATTTGTTTAAAAATAAGATTTAAAATGTTTGTTTATTTCTTCTATTTTATCATCTTAAATTTCTAATCTACGTTTTACCTATGTCTCTAGTGTTTCTATACTTTCTGTATAATTTTAAAACATGATACCGAAGACCTTTTAATTACCTCTTTTTTTGAAATGCTCAGTTTTTGTTCGCTATAAGAGCTAATGAATTTGTAAGTAGCAGTCACGTGTTTAAATGTAAATAAATATTATAAAGTTTGCTTCAAAGCAAATTTCTTTGTAAATAAAGTATTTACTATTTTACTTTTGAAGTAGATTATAAGAACCCTTTTAATGAATAGGTTTTCCTGATTAGCAAATAACATTTAATACTTTAAGTTTATTTAGTTTTAGAAAGGTTAAATAAGGTTAGATAAAAAGGCTTTTTGTCAATGGTTTTTTCGATCTACCAGTTTTAAAAGATTTGTAAAATAACTAAGAAATTATCTGTTGGATCCAATAACCAGTTAAATATTTTAAGGTTGAAAAGTTGTAAAAAGAATTTAATTTTCGTTACAGATAATTTAGCATTTTGCAGATCTGATGTTTTATTTCTAATTTATCTTTGTACTTCTTCAAAAAAATGTTTCCCACGTAACTATTTACTAGATCATAAAAATATCTTTTATTTAATTTCAGATTTTCTACTTAATTACAAATTAAAACCGATTTTCAAAGCTGGAAAACAACTTAAAATTAATATTTGTTGAACACAAATTAGCTGAAAACTTCTTAATATTTATAAAGTAAACGTCGTTCTTTATTATAAAAGTTAGAAATTTTGTGGGTACCACCTTCAGTAACATTTAATTTATAGAGAAAAGTTGTTTAGACAAACTTTAGCATTTGTAAAAGCTTTCGGTGAATTAATTTGTAGGAATGTAACAGGATACCAATTTGTATTAATTTTTTACTAAGTAATTAGCATAGCTTCTCAAAAATCATTTTTAAAATCAATATCTTCAATAAATCAAAAACAATCACTACAAGTGAACTTACCTATCTCGATAAAGTTCTTTTTCTTCGGACTTCACCAGAGGAAGAAGTAACAACTTTGTGTCCTTATCTTCAATACAACGTTCAATCAGCTCAAGGTAAGTAAGATTCTCTCCGGTGTTTGGATCCAAAAATCCTTTAGTATCATCACTAGGATCTTGAAGAATCTTATTCAGTCTTTGATCAAACAAACCTAAAAGATCACTGATAAAGATTCAAGTCAAGAAGATCATCTGCATCACCTCTTTCAAACGCTGCCTCGACTGGGAGTCGGTGATTAGCAATCGGATCAATTATTCCTCCTGTAGCTATTTGAGCTTCTAGAAGTCTGATCCCGTGCTTCTCCACAATAAATCCCTGTACGAATCAAGAAGATGATTTTTTGAATCAGTCCTCTTTTAGATCTCACTGATTGCATCGCTTGAAACAGGGACATTCTGTCAGTGACCCCTTTCACTTGGTAACCAGTTACTGCTCGTTCTGCTCTGCTGAGCACAGCCGCGAAAGAGCGATCAAGTAGTCCTACATTCTGAGCGTCTTCCACACACATCATATCTCCATTGATGGGATTAATGATACTTCCCGTGGCTGCTTGAGCTTCTAGAAGACTTAGAGCGGTTCCTGGGAAGATAAGTTTCATTTACGGACTTTTTGGCTTAAAATTTTGGATCAATAATTTTTATTTAAATTTGTAGAAAGAGATTTATTTAAATTATTTAAAATTCAAAAGATAAATATTTTCAGATGTAAATTTAGAACTGGAAACTTTATATAAACATTCCCAAGATCAAATCAAAGATTTTTTTGCCTCTAGAAATAATCTTTGCTTTATACGCATCAAACAAAGAGGTCTTGTGGCCAGTTTGATCATTATAAACTCCTGCGATTGGATGAAGACCTATCAGATAAGGTCTCAACTGATTTTCGATTTCATCTATTGTGATCTAAGATTACAGAAATGTTATCAGACGTAAATTTACAAATTAATCAACAAATATTCAGCTGAAATTCATGAAAAATGTCCTCACCTCTTCTGTTTCTAACTGAACCACAGTTTTTTCATTTATTAGTTTCGCTTTTATTAAATCCATCAACTTGACGCTTCGTCTCCAGCCAGATGTAAATGTAATCTCTTCACGTGATACAGTTGGATCCGCTCGAGTTAGCATCACTAAAATAATTTCATGCATCAATAAATATGTCTTCAATACTTTCAGCCAGGTGTTACTTACCTTGCTTTTTCACAACAGTCGGTTCCATGTCTTCAACTTCTTCAACATTCTCTGTTTTTTGTAAAGTGATTTCTTCTTTTATTTCAACAGGTTCTACAACTTCTACAGTTTTGACTACATCAAAAGATGTGGTAGTCGTAAATGATCTGATAGTTTCAACTGGTTTGACAGATTCAACTGGTTTGGCAGATTCAACTGGTTTGGCAGACTCAGTTTGAATCTAGAATGACAAAAGATTTTGAAAAGATAAAAACTTTCAACAACAAATAAACTGACAGCTTCTTCAGTGGTTGAAGGTGCAACTGTTTGAGAAGAGGTGCTTGCTTTCACTATAGGTATCTTCTCAGATTCCTTTTCGTCAGTAAGATTAGCTCCTAAAATAATTAAGATTAAACATTTTTAATTTATTTAATTTATTCTTAAATTGAATATTTATAGATCAGAATAAGTTGAAATTGAAAGTCTTATCTTCAAACCTTTGTTATCGACTCCATTGGAATGGACAACAACCTCTTTACGATTCCAACGATTGAAACCTGAAACAGAGTTACTTTAGACTCATAGTGAAGTTGACAAAGATATTCGACTAATATTTAGATATTGTGGTACTAGCTAGGTTTCAGGATTTAATTAACTTTCAGTTAGTTCTCCTAAGTTTTCAAAATTCAAATATTTGTTTTTGTATGAAAAGTAAACAGTGAGGTAGAGTTTTGCAAACAAAAAATTCGAAAAGTTTTTCATGTTCTTTGTAACTTTCCTTTTTAATATTAAAATTTTTTTTGGCTAAAAATCGTGATAATCAAAAAAAATTATCAATTTCAAATTATTATATAAAATTCGTAATAACAAAACCGAAAGAAAACATTTAAAAAGAATTAACTTTTTTTGGCAGTTAGTAAAGTAACGACGAAAGACTTAATATTAAAAAAAATATATAATCAAGTCATGTTTTTCTGATAAAAAGTCATTGCTTCAATTTCAACCTTTCAATAAAAACTAAATAATTCTCATATTCTGGAAAATATTTAAAAAAGAACCCAAAAAAAACAAACCTTTTTGAAAAGCATAAACTAAAAGAGCCATTATTGCCAACATATTGACCAATAAAATCAATAAAATTGCGATTATAAGATTAAAATAAAAATCTAAAAAGCCTGGACCATATTCATTACTCCACAAAGTAGACAGTGCGGTACACAAGCCTTCAGTCTCCATAAGCAACCACTAATGAAAGCTCTTTGCACCAAGCCAGTTGCTACGCTTGAATACATACATGAACAGGCTAGCATCCAAGAGATTGTCACGGTTTAATAAGTTCACGTGATTATGAAATAGCAGATTCGGTATTGATTTAGATGAATTAATTTTAGGGTTTTGTGAACTTATAAATGTTTAAAAAATTACCAAAAATATTAAACTTAAAAAATGTTTTAATTTTTGATTTTTTTTTAATTATAAAATATTAATTTCAAACAAATAAATAATAAGTTAAATTAATTGTTAAAATTGCTTTCGATCCTAAATTTTAGTGGAATAATATTTTTAATTATTGATTTAGTCACGAATAAATCTAAACAACTTTCAATTGCCTCAAGCTAAATAATTTCTACTTTCATTTAAACAAAAGTTTATCAAAGAATTATTGTTGTTATTTATAGCTTTTCCAGCGAGTTTTAAAACAGTTAGTTCAATTGTATAGATTTCTTTACTTAATATTTCTACCATATAGATTTAAGATTATACTTCTTTTAAAACTATTAAACTGAAAATTTACCTATTTAAAAAAAGAAAAATCGACGTTGAAAACTTTTACACAAAACTTAAAAATAATCATAAAAATCTGCTTAACTTGCGATCAAAAACTAATTGATATAAAAATAACGTTTTTTAAAAACGTTAATTTATTACTTACTTGATTTTGTTTGTCTAATAATTGTATAAAGCTGAATACTCCACTTACGTTTACATCTCTTCTTGCACAGCAGATAAATGATGAGGATTATGATGAGAATAGCGATTACTGTACCCATGGTCGCTGCTATTACTGAAGCTGTTGATAAAGTTCTTGCTTCAACTTGAGTTATAAGAACAAAACTCAACAGCGCCACTAGTGGATGAAGTTTTAGGAGATTTAAATTCATCGTCCTAGAAACAGGAAGACAAAACTGGAAAAATTTAAAGATGTTATTTTAAATCAACCAGAAGTTTTTGTTAATTGTTAATAAATTTTATGTTAAAGTAAAAATATTTAAGAAAACTTTTATTTTTTTTAGCTACTATAGTATATTTTTTGATAAATTATTATTTTTTAAATCTTGGAAATGAGTAAACTTTATTACATTTAAATTTGTTTTTTAAATAGTTTTGTAATTTCAAATAAAGTTCTATACAACTGGTAATTAGTAAACATTTTTCTTTTAAGTAATTAAATTATATATTTCGCAACCATTT
The DNA here is from genome assembly GCA_034620365.1 of Pegea sp. RAD2-039. Taxonomy (NCBI): domain Eukaryota; kingdom Metazoa; phylum Chordata; class Thaliacea; order Salpida; family Salpidae; genus Pegea; species Pegea sp. RAD2-039. Next base: position 85,697 of record JAQGEQ010000202.1, read on the forward strand.
AATTAGTTCAATTCTAAAATTTTGCCGGAGAAAATGTTCTATTCAATTACTGGAAAAGAAATTTTTATTCAATGATTCAGTTTCTATGAAAAATACAATTTGAAATATTTAGTTTGATAAAACCATTAAACAAGTTTTAAACCAGATTATTAAAAACATTTTTCATTTTAACTCAGTACACATTGTAATCGAATGATTGGATAAGATTTATTTTTTTTAAATTTAAAAGTTTTAAGTAAACTTCTAAGTCACCTACTTTAGTATTTTGTTTTGAACATTTGAATATTTAATGCTTGAAAAAGGTTCTAAAGTTTAAAAAGGTAAATTTATAATGTCTTGAACTTTAAATAATAGAAATTTATTGAAAACTGATAGCATTAAGTCACTGAACCATATACAAATATTCAAATTTGAACATTTAGATAAAACAAACTTTATTAGATTATTATTCAATTTTATTTGTACAATAAGTTACTCAAAAACGTAACTTAATAAACTAGTTAAAAACCAACAAAAAAGCTTAATAATACCTACAGTTTTAATTTAAGGGTTTTTTTGTGTTTCTAGCTTATTTATAAAAACAAAGGAATTATAGTTTTTGTATTCTAATGATTATAACAATTCAAAATATATCGTAATCATTATAGTTTCTTTAAATATTGCTTTTAGTCAAAACTTCTAATAAAATAATTTCACAAAAACCATCTTCTAAAGTTTTAAAAAGCAAATTTTAATAATAAATTTACAAGATACTGAATATACTTAAAATTTCGATTAAACCTTTAATTACCTGAAATTCAAGAAAATTACCAACAGGTCTTTTCAAAATACTTGAAGTTTACAAAGAACAATACTTCTATTTACTACTAACACTAAAATGAAGAGTAGTTATCATACAGTAAGCTCTTATATATGTTCCGCGTTATTGAGCAGCAGAATTTATTGGGCAGATTTCTCCTTATATGTAATGTTGACAATTACTATACAATACAAAATTCCGAATAATCTAGGAATAAATTTTTTGATAAATTTAAACTGTCATAAAAGTTTTTTTGTGGAAAAATTGAAGTTCTAATAATTAGATAAATTATGTAGTTTAGCTGAAATGATGTTAATGACTGTTACATTTTTGGTTAAGGTGATATAGTTCAATTGTGACAGATACACTGCTTATTAATTAATAGTTTATAAAAACTCAATTTCTTATTTCCAAGTAGCATTAAATAGCTTTTATACCTCAACAGTATTCTCGTTTTTAAGTTCAAGCTGTTTTTAAGTTCAACTTTCTAAAAAAATGAAATATTTTATGAAAATGGTTTCACCAGTTTTTGCAATTTTTTTTAATTAATAAAAATATCTAAATTCATAGATAATAAATAAGATTGGATTAATATTATAGTTAAGTAATTGATAAAAAACAAGATTGAATGAAATATTACACTAATAATATTGATAGAATCTATTTAAAAAGTTTTGTAAACGTTGATCTACCTTTCACAAATTTAAAGAAAATAGAAGTTAATACGCGTTGAGATTTAGAGATAATTATTCTTACTTATACATTGAAAAAGCAATGTTTGTTTCTAAGTTTTAAATTTATTGTAAATCAATGACCATAGTAATAGCTTTGAAGATTATTTATGAATGATTATTCTGTAAATGATTTTTCCAAAACTTATTTTTTCATAAAAGTCTTATCTACTTACAACTGGATAAATATAATTAATATATATTTATAATATAAATGAAGTTTTTTAAATATTACTGTAATTTAAAAGTTATATTTGATTTAAAAATATTTTTCTTAAATCATATTAAATTTGGAATGTTAAACTCTTGTAGATTGGTTTTTCCGGCTGATTAAGCAAGGATGAAGGATTTGAGTTGAAGTAACTGCTGCGTAAAAGAACCAGAAACGTAAAATGTTTACAATTCAAGGTTGGTTGTAGTTTGTGCTAATTTTTATGAATGAAAACAAATAAGAATAACTCTTATTCTTTGTTATTTTGAACACATATTCTTTAATGTTATTTTTTTATCACCATTCAGTTTTATAAAAATTTAATTAACTCTCCACTCAAAAGCACAGCGTTTAATAAGACATGTTTATTTATAAAACCAAATAATAGTTTAATTTAAAAATTAGTTTAAAAAAACTAAAACTTAAATAAACGTAAAAATTTAAAAAATATTTTTCTAAGTTTTCAGCTTGGTCGACTAATTTAAAAATATTTTGAAAATTTACTGATTGCTGAAAACAGCAAACCTAAATGCAGTAAAAAGAATATTTGAAAATTTTTTAAAATAATCTTTTGTACTTATATCTTGTATAACCAAACAAACAAGCCTAATTACTAGATTGAAACTCATATATTCAATTTATTTAATAATTGTACAACAACCTTAAACTTTTTGTATTTTAAAAAGTTTGTAAAATCTGAAATCCACAACAAGTTATTGCCGCCAAAGGCTTCTGAGTTTTCTGAGAATGAGTCTAGCCCTTTGAAAGAATGTTTTCTTTACCAATAGGGATGTACCAAGATGAACTTGATCGGTAGTTTCAATTAGAAATGTTTTTTGAAAAAGATTTTCGAATTTATTTCAAATTTTATTAATTTGTTTTTCTGGATAAGTTTCAAAAAATTTAGAAAAAATTTTACTTGAATTTTTTTCCATGTTTTGTTTCTTCATTGAACAAATTTTTTTATCTCATAAATTTAAATTCTTTTTTATCAAGTACTTTTTAGTATTTATTCATTCAATCGTTAAATAGATTAAAGAAATACTTTTTTTTTTGGTTTCTTTTCAATTTTTTTTACATAATTCTTGAAATTTCACAGAATTTATTGCTATTTTTCAGATATTAAATTACTTTTTATTGCTTTTACCATCATCTTTTTTTATGTAAACCATTTTACATTTCTAAACAACAAAAACTAAAAAAAAATTAAAAAAAAATTTCTACAATTTAAGTTCCTCAACTTTCGCAGCACACATGTCAACATCATCTACATCTTCTTCATCCGAAGACTCTATTTGTAAAAGAGCACTCGCTTCAATCGCGCTTAATCCAAGATTAAGATCGTAACGATGAATATTTGTATCTTTGACTTTTTGGGCAAGTTGTTTAAGGAGGTCGTCAGAAACATCCGGTTTCTGCATCCAGACACAATAATCATCGATATACAAGCGGTTTAAAAGATAGTAGGGAGCTTGATCCGCAAATTCAAAGATCTTTCGGACACTCAGAAGACATCTTAGAGTAGTTTTAACTCCAAGTTTGAGGATCTTATTTACATCACTCCAAGCCATTTCGCCCAATTCGTAATTTCTAAGAAATTAAATTCAAAATTTTGATTTAAAAAAAAAATGAAGGAAATACCGAAAGAGAGGATAAGTGAGAAGTCTTCGAAAGCACGCGCGGAAAACAGATGTGACGTCATCAAAGGAGCAACAGTTCGATAAGATTGGAGACAACTTCTGAATGTTCCAAGCTGATTCTACACAGGAGTCTCCTTCAGTGAATCGAAGATCGTAGACATATGCAAATAAGATGCTGACGAGTCCTGAGATCAGAGATTCATGTTTAAAGATCTGCAGCTTTTGAGGAGTTATTTAAAACAATAAATTGATAACATCCACGCTACTAGGTAAACACTTTACTGCACTCTAGTGGGCATTTATCAACAGGTGGAATATTGGTCGTGAACTTTTTACATTCTAAGGTGCTAAATTGACTGAAATTCTTTTTTAATTAAAATTTTTTGCTTTAGATGAAGTTTAAACTAAGATGGTTGGTAACACAAAATGCTTTCATGACGTCATGCTTTAGAAGGCTTTTTTAGAACACACCTTCACGCTAGGTGCTAGTAGCAAACGAATCCTTAAAATAAATCAAAATATTCAAACAAATTGTCTTTTTGTTAATTTGTTGTTTAAGGTGAGGTTTGATACAAACTTGTTTTAGATGCTGTGAACGTTTTTATGATGTTGAAAGACAATTTACTAGCTTAAAAGATTAGTTGTAAAATATTACGTGATTACTAGATTCAGAGATCTTGAAGGTTTTAATTATAAGTCAAACTAACCATAAATGGGTCAGAGACGTGATTAAACCTAAAGAAGGTCTTTGTAAAACATCTTGTAGAAAAGCTAGATCAGTAAAGACACATTCGATGAAGAAAGGATACAACAAAAAGAAAAAAACTCATAAAATAGAAGTTTGGAAGTATTAGAAAGCAATCATCAACTTTAAAGAAGTCAAAATGTGAAAAAAATAAAATATTTTTAATTTAAAAGATTCGTTTTTGAGATGAACTTTTTATATTTCTTGAATTTACAAATCAACCAACCCATCAAGACGGAGTTCTTCTCAGACTCTTTCAGCAAATAATCCTTGTTTTTCAGACTTAGAAAAATTGATCTTTCTTCTTCAGTAAATTGAAAGTCATCAGAAGAAAGCTTTTTTCTCCACCAAGGTTGAAAATCTTTCATATATTGGAAATCTTCATCAGAACACCAATCATTTCTGTAAAACACAAAGTTTCAAAATTTGTCAAAATGGAATCAAAATTTACAAATAATGTGAAAAATCAAAATGATCAACTTCAGTAAGTTCCATTTCAGTGATTCGATCCATATTTGTCAATTGATCCACATTTTTCAAGCTCAAAATATCAGCATCCGAGCTCTAAAAGGAATCTTAAAATCTCACAGATGAAAGATGATAAAGTCTCAGAGCTACCGATTTTGGGAAGACATCAGATTTTTGATTAGCAAATCCATATCCGTATATGTTTGATAATTCCTTCAATTCGACTTCATCTGTTTCACCATTGGTTGATTCTGGTTAATAAAATAATAGTCATTAAAAAATGTAAATTATTTATAGAAGTAAATTACCGGAAAGAACTTCAATTTTTGGTATTTTTACTTCTGGTTGTTTTGAACTTAAAAGATTTGTTAGAAAATCTAAACCAGTGAAAAATTCATCTTTAGTTTCTTTCAAGATAGTGAGCTCATAATTCCCATGATCTACATCAAATGAGCAAGATGAACCTTCATCTAAAATCCTTTGCTGGAATGTTAATCTGAATAAAAAATAAATTTAAGTTTAAAAGAAATAAAATCTTTGAAAATTAAATGAATTTACTTCAAAAGATAAGGTTTGGAATAAAAGTTTAAATCAAAGCCATCGATATGTATGTCTACATCTGCAACTTTTGTATAAGGAGCATGGATTGTACAAAACAAATATTTTTCATTTTGTTTCAGTTTAAACTCAGGTACAATCATTTTCTTTATTTGTTAAAAAGTTGAGAAAGTTAAAAATAAAATCTAAAAAATAAGATTTTCTAAAGTTTTTATGAAAAATTAAAAGTTAAAAACAACTTTTTTTACATTTTTAAAAATTTATCTTCAATTACAAAAGCTAAACAATTAGATTGAATTTTAATAAACAAAAAATATTCTAATTAATAAGATAATAAGCAAAAAAAATGTTTATGAACTTCAAAAAACAAATAATTAAGTTTGAAAACTTGTAATTTAAATTTGAGGTCAGAATAAAAATTCTACAAGAAATGATTAGAGATATTTTAAATTTTTATATTTGAAAGTATAAATATTTAATAATAATAATTATAGTTGATATGAGATAATATTAAGTTTAAAAATTAAAAACGAATAATCAAAAATAGATTATAAAATAAAATATTAAAATCAGTTATATAAAAGATTTTAGAACATTAGTGAATCAGGAGAATAAACATAAACTTTTTTATAACATTTATCAAAATTATTTAAATTTTTTGTATAAAATCATAAAAATAATGATTTTTAATATAAGTTAAAATACAATTTAATGAAAATAGTTAGAAATCAAAATTATATTTCTTAAATATTAAATAAGTAATTTATATTAGCACCACAAAATGTAACAAGACATTTTTTTAAATTTACTATAAAAGCTATTGACTTTAATAAAATGTATTTTTAAATACCTATTACATATAGTTTACAAAAATTACAATTTTATTTGTCTTAAAAATTAGAACTATGTATATAAATTGACCAGTTTATTTTTCTAAAACAGAAAAAGTTACCATTCCTCTAACATTGACTATTTCTCATGCCACAAAATCAATTACAGTTTTTCAACTTGAATTTAATAAAGTTGGATGTAGCACGAGCTCAAATAAAACGGGGAATACCCGTAAGAAAGAAATGTTTATAATAAACTATCAGTGAAAATATTTGAACAGAAGCATCTTTCAATTTTTATACTTGATTTCTTTTATACTTGGAGCGTTTTTTAGATAATTTTCTATCGAAAAATTGATATAAAAACTTATACTTGAATTGCTTACTTCTCATTTAAGCTTTTAAAAATTAAAGAAAACTTGTCTTAAAAACTATCTTCAATGTTAAGCTTTAATTTGGTTCAAAAGTATGGCAAAAAGTGCTTTAAAATAATCTTTTAATCTTTGGTCGCAAAATTTCAATAAAATAAGTATCACCATCTTTTTAAATTCTTGATTCAATTAAACAGTGTCTTATTAAAAAAATGAAATAGGGAAAAAAATCATGAGCAGTTTTGATTTTTTTAATTTATAAAAAAACTAACGAATAATCTCGTGTTCTTCGTTAATTTCAGCCAACAAATATTTTGTAAATACTTCTTAGAACTATTTTATGTATAAATTCATATTTATGGTAAATTAATATAAAAAAACTATTAAACAGATATTCATTTATCTTTGTTAAATTATTTCAAATTAAGGTCATGAAAAGGTCACCAATCATGAAAAGGTGATATTTTGTTGAAAGTAGCTAAAAAATATTATTTTACTCTAATTTCATCTAAATTATAACTGATATACTTCACTATCAGCTTTCAACTTTCATTTATAGATTTTTACAATTGTTCAACTCTTGTAGCTTCAAGTGGCTTTTCATTTTTCACTTCAGAATTATACAAAGTTTTTTTATAACATTTTCAAGCTAGTAGCTGAAATTTTTTTATGGGGTACTTTGAAAAAACTTTGTGCTGGTTAAACAGTGAGAATTTTACCAGTTTAGTCCTGATTTTTATTCTAACATTTGCCCTGTAGTAAGCTAAAGAAAAAGCATAAATATGTATAATGATAAAGTTATATGATAAACTTTTCTTTAGTTTTGGTTACTTTTAGAACTATCTCTTTAAACTTTAAGAGCAGTTTTTAAGTTTCAAAGGTAATTCAGTGCCTCAGATTTTTTACTGTAAAAAAGGTAGAAAAGTACTTTACCTTTATGGGCAGCAAATACTCTTATAATTTCCTAAAAATAAAATTATTTTATTGTGAAAATTCAAACTGATTTTTGAACTGAAGATTAAGTCAAATCGAAAACTATTGAAGAGCTTGAGAAAGCTTCTTAAGATGCTGGTGAGTTAATCAGCTGTTATATCGATTTTTTATTTTAATTATTTTACTGAAAAGAAGTTTACATCTATATGACAAAGTAAATTCGCGATCCTTTGAGTATTTTCTCTCAAGTTAAAATATTTTTATCAAGAACTAAACTGTAAAAGATTAGCAGAAATTGTCCTTCAAAATCTTGTTCCAGTCCAAAATATAACTGAATCTGTAACAATTTCAACTGAATAAGATGAGAAACTGCAGATGATTCTACTATCATATCATTTACACACAATAAGGTGTTATAGGGTTTACAACTACTTTAAATATCATTAAATATAATAACTTAGCTATTAAAGTAACTTAAGTATATGTAAAAATCTATAAAAAGGACTTTTTTGTTTGAAGTTTTGTTTCTATACTGAGTTTTAAAGCTTGAAATGTTTGCCCAAAAAAATTAAATGTTGTTTTGAGCGGAAGACACTTGTTAACCTTGTTGATGTTTTAGTTTAAAATTAGTTTCCTTATATTGCATCAAGTGTTATGCTGCAACAAAATCATATTTTATTTGTACAAAAAACTTACTTTTATATTATTTAGTTGAAAATCCGATAATGTTGAATTAAAAAAAGTTTTAAAAATGTTTGTTTCAATTTCAACTTAAAAACTAAATTTCGCAGAATTTTAATGTTTTGTTGACAGTCACAAGTTTGTTGTCACAGCATAAATATAAAAAGTTTACTATAAAATAATTTCTTAAAACACTTGAAAATCGATTACTTAAACAACAATTTTATTGCCTTCAAAAGGTGATTGTCTTGCGAGAAGAAAGTATTTTATTTGTTGTAAAATTTTCTAGTTGATTTAACTTTAAAACTATTTTACAAATACTTCAGAAACTTTAAACACTTTATAGAAATAATAAATAAAATTTGCTTATGATAACATTTGGGTTTTGTACATCTATAAGAGGCTATATTCAAATGTAAAAACAAATATAAGTGGATTAAATCGGATTTTACTTAAATTTTTAATGTTTAAAAACTTTATCCTATAATAAAGATTGACTTAAAGTTCTAAACATTCAACTTGTTTGTTTATTGTTTATTTTTGTAATACAAAACTGAACACAGAGAATTAAAAAAAAAAAACTTTAAAAGAAATGAACTTGAAATGAAAATGCATTTATTGTTTACAAAATTGATTTCGGGTCAAACATTCTAAGATTAAATAAACATAAAATTTATGTTTGTTTTGCTTGCGAGTCATAAAAAAAAAGTCAGTTAAGGCGTTCAAACTCTACAAAACATTTTAAAAATCTCATACTTTATCAAAGAACACTTTGACGATAAGATATTTGGCGTATTTACTCAAGATCGCTTAGATAAAAGAAACAAAACACTTGTAGGAGGTAACAACAAGATAAACTATCATCTAGATTCAAATGCTGCAAAATATTGAAAGACAACCAAATCAATTTAAAAGCAATATCATCAAAAATTGCAATTTCTGCATTTAGTAGAAAAAAATATATTCAAAAGAAGCAACTTGGAAAGAAATAGCAAAAGTTGTAATTAGTTAAAAAGTTTGTTTTTTACTAAATCAGCATAAAATATGGCTTCATTATTAGGATCATGAAACTGTTTAATTGATTCTTTTGCTTTTTTTACAAGAGAGCATCTATAATCTCTATCTTCAACTAATAACATGCAATGATTAAGAAACTGACGAGGAGTTCGAAACAATATCCCTGTTTTTTGTTGGGAGATAACTGCACTGTTTCCAGGTACATCACGAGCTAAAACAGGGACCCCAACCGTCATCGACTCCAGGATAGCTGAAGACATCCCTTCACTTAATGAGGTGTTGATCATTGCAAAGAAGAATCCGTTGATGAGGAAGTTAAGGAAGATATGAGGTTTTATAGCAGGGATAAACTGAATATAACTTCCATATTGATCTAATGTCCAAGATGTCAAGGTATCTTGGTTAGAAGAAGAGATTGAAGGAAAAGGGTCCAGTTTTGATATTTCCTTCATCATATCTCTTTGATAGGGTTGAAAATTGCCGCCAAAAACTTTAAAATTAGCTGTTTGGGATTTTTGAGAGCTTAAAATGTTATTAATTTTTGAAATAAAAGTTTGGTGATACTCTTCATCAAGAACAGGACCTACTATCAGTAATCTAACATCAATCTTCAGCTGTGATCTTAGCTCTGTAAAGATATCCAACAAAAACATAGGATCCTTAACAGCACGGATGCTGCTAGGGAGAACAAAAACTAGGGGTTTAACAGATGGTTGTGTAGAAGGAAAATCAACTTTTTTAAACAAGTCATAATCAACAGCTTGAGGGTAAACAAAATTATTCCCTCTCGGGTGCAAAAAAACAGACTTCTCAAAAAGATTTGATGTAAAACAAATATTGAATTGAGATCTATTTAAACAAGACTGTATAATATTTGATTTCAAATCATCTGTAAGATCTACATTTAAATCTGTTCCACCAAATATAACACCATATTTGAAATTAATCTCACAACTCTGACAACAAGTACAACATAAAAGTTTTCCACTTTTAACAGCATGAAGAATTAGGACACCAATTATTTTATTTTCTGCCACATAATCATTTAATGAATGTAAAAAGCAATTTGTTTCTTCATAGAAATCTAGAGGACTACAAAATTCTACATAAATTTGAGCTTTTTTGAAGTGACTAAAAAGTCTTGTGACAGTTGTTCTATTTCCAGTAGAAACAGTTGTAGGAGATATAATAAGTAACATGACAAATTAATACAAAATTTTCTACTTAAAAAACATTGTTTTAGATATTTCATTTGCACTTGTTATGCCATGGCTAAAATCTGGTGAAAATCAACAGCAAAATCATGATAGAAACAAAAAAATTAAAGGTTGTGTTTAATCATAAAAATATTCACATTTTTCTATCATTTAAATAATAGAAGTTTTCAAATTACTACTTCATAGATTTCATTTATTTATATTTAGCTGAATACAAATCATAAAAACACCAAATTCTTGATTTTTATATAAAATATTCTCAACCATTTAGTTTTCAATCTACAAGTTTCATTAAATGATTTATAAATAAACTATTTCATAAATAAATTTCTGAAAAAAATTCAATTAATTTATAAAGTTTAATTAATTTTAAAAGAAAGAAAAATGAAAAAAAATCTTGATAATGTTTAGATAACAATTCTTTAAAACAAAAAAAATTTTATCCAAAAATGTGAATTTTGTTAAACTAATTTTAAAGTGATTATGCAAATTAAAGCAAAAATAAGACGACTAAAATTTCATTTTTGACTGATTTTCTTGTTACGACACAATAAAACAGATTTTAAAAATGTATTTTATCAGAACAAGTTAAATCAATAAAACAAAACTAAAGCATGTAATTGTGAAAAAGTAAATATTTGCTGGTAGAATTATTACTGAGTTTGTTTCGAAACTAAACCGGGAAACTCTAATTTGTAGTATTAAAATTTCTGTTTAGACAACTATTATGGTCAATTTATAAAAAGGCTTGGAGGACATTGAACAAAATTCTCTCTATTTTTATCTTCTTTTGGTCAAGTTAAGTTGCATTTTAAATGATTTTATTTATGTGTTTATCATTTTTTAGTGGTGCAATTTATTAATAAATTTATCATAAAAAATGAATCAATAAATTATTGAAAAGCATTTTTTTTAAGATTTAAGTCGAAATTGAAATAATTAACAATAATTCTTACAAAAACCATTAAAACTTCTATAGTACAGTGTTGAAGTCTGTTTTAAAATTACAAAGTTTATTTTAAAACCCTTATATAAAATATGCATTATTGTTTTAGTAAAAGAGTAAATCGCATTTATTGCAAATCTGAAGTTTATTTTGTTGCTTTATGAAACTTTTATTTTGAAACATTTGGTTAGTTGTTTCTTTAAAAGTAATGCAAAAAGTAATTTTTAACAGCTGCCCAAACAAACATTCAATTAATCTGCTAATTGTTGATTCAAAGTAAACAAATTTTTGTTTGCTTTAATTTGTGATAATGATAACTTAAAAGTAAATAAACTTATAAATAACTGACTTTGTTCTGACTTTTGCGCAATGCTATTTTTTGTAATAAGATAGAAATTATTTTCTTATATTTTCTTTATAATTTTATCAATAGCCATTTGAATTTCTTAAAGAATTCTAAAAAAAGCTCCAAATTTATCAACTTTTAACATGACTTTAATTAATTAGATGATAAATCTTGCTCAGATTTTTTTAATTTTGAAAGATTTTTATTAGAAAATTATTTCTATTTAGAACAATTTTAGATTAATTTCTTAAAAAAATTAGTTTAACTTTAAAGGTTTAAGAAATAGACTTTCTCGAAAATATACTAAAGTAAAAAACTGATAAAATGAAAAAGTTTTTATTTTCTTCTATTCGAAAGCTCTATCACAAACACAAACTAAATGTACTAAAAAATTGATATTAAATAATATATGAAGTAATCACGTAATAAATAATTTTGAAAAAAAAATTCAAGATTTCGTTACATAAAGTAAAAAATTTAACTTTAAAAATATCTCAGTTTAATTGTTACTCATTAAATAACACTTTTACTAAAAATATTAGATATAAATAAAATTAAAAGATATTGTGCTAAGTTGATATGCAAATTTTTTTACAACTCCCATAAAACTTTGAACATGGTCCGGTCTTTAAACCAGAGGTGGTCGATGGCACGTTTAATAGTCAGGCGATGGTCTAGTCTTTGATGTGTTAACCCTTTGACTAAATCACAAGAAGCTTCACTCTGTCCGAAACAGTCTCCTTTGTCTAAACCCTCATATATGTCATCTGAAGAAAGGTTTTTAAAATTCAAAAACAAAAAGGAATTGTTACAAGCGAGCAAACAATAATAAAGAATGACCCCTAAGCTCCAGCAATCAGCTTTTAGTCGATATTTTCGTTTAAGTGAAGTAGTTCTTTTATTAATAAGATTAGGATCTCTAAAATAAGCTCCCAGGTTACTCCAAGTAACCTTTCTCCGCCTTGAATGTTGAACACAGAACTCAAAATCCGATATTTTTACTCTAGAATACTGTTTACAATCCATAAACCAAATACAATGGGGCGAGATATTAAAATGAGTGACCTGGTGTTGATGAAGATAGTCAAGGGCAGAAGTTACTTGATACAAGATGACTTTAACTTCAAATTCTTCTGTTTTATTACAATTTAACCAATGATTATATAATGATCCACCTAAGGGATATTCAAACTCTAAGTCGAGACTTCCATCTGTATGCGAATAAGTTAATAGTTTCAAAAAGTTACAATGTTCCATTTTCAGCATTAAATCCAACTCATTTAAATATTCGATTCGCTTATCTAGATATTTCTTATCAAATCTTTTTAAAAACGTTTTTCTGGAGTCTTGTGATTCTAATACAAACATCCTGGAGGACATCTCACTCCCTCTATGTAAAGATGCTTCAGATGAGATTGGTTTCTCTGAGACTAAGCTGTTACTATTTTCAAATATAAACAAAGTTACAGAAGAACACCCAACACTTATTGTATGTGTCTCTGGTAATTGTCGGGATTCTTCTTTGTATAATACTTCTCCATCAACAAATATAGGAACATGTGATTTGTTTTTGATATAAGCAACTTCTTGCTTCTTCTTCACATGAAATCGAAACGGTCTATACAACACCGGAACATTACATTCTAAAACCTTTCCACTGTTATAAATATTTTTATTTGAAACCAATTGACAAAGACTAATTCCCTCCCTAAGACCAAACATAACTCCCCAGTACTTCCTATAAATATAGTTCATTCTTTTAAGTACAAAATAAGAAATTACAGAAAATTGACACGAAAGAAAACTCCACTGAGTTATCAATCTGAAAGAAATGTTTGATTGATAATTTAGAATCAATCTAAAGTATTAAGACAACAATTTTAATTTACTAAATTGGTTATCAGTCAACCTGAAAAGGGATTTTATTTATTACATCTGAAACTTACAATATGTCTTCGTTTAAAAGATAAATATTTGCTGAGTAGTTATTAAAGTGTAAGTTTTTCATCTTCCATTTTAATTTTTTAAAGTTATTAAGTAACTTATGATAAATCGTAAAATAAAAAGGTTTGTTTTAATCATCAATCACATCAAAATTTCTGTAGTTTTTTGCTATACTTTTTATTTTCATATATTAAAATTGTTAGCATCTTTAACATTATTTAAATTGCGATAGTATAAATATTGATTGTTCTAAATATTGATCTAAATATTGATGTTTATAGATGCGCTGGGCAACAAACTAAGCCAGTAGAAAAGCTGTTTAACAGATAAATGTTGTGTTTGGTAATCGAAGATGCTTCGAAAACACCTGCCTCTAACCTAACAGTAAATCTAAGAACAATATTATTTTCTGATTTCGCCATTCTATTACTCGAAGTAAATTTCTAAAAATTACAAAACTATTAATTGAATAAAAATCTACAGAATCAAAAGGTTTGGAAATAAAACTGTTTTCTTAAATCAATGTCAGTTTGTAAGTTGCTAACTATGAGCTTGATTTTATTTTCTATTTCAGAATCTTTTTGACGTTTTGTAATAACGACTTTTAGAATCTAACCTTTTTTAAGTTACATTGAAATAATGAAAACTGTTTTATTGATAATTTTTAAACTTTTTATTTATTAATATTATAAATATTCATAACTTTAATCATTAATTTATTTGAATAATATTTTGAAATTTTAATGCCATTTTCAAGCCTTACCAAAAACAAAAATAAATCAAAAACTGTTAACTATAATTTAAAATAAAGAATTAGAATAAATTCATTTTCTTTAATGAGTTCCACTTTTTCCAACAAATTCTGAAAATAATTAAACAACTTGAGACAAACTGTAGACTGTAAGCTTTTTAATCAGTGTAAATATGATAAAAAATAAATGATAAAAAAATCTTTAAACTCAAAAACCTTGACAGTTTTAGCTTTCCAATTCAAATATAAATGATTAATTTAGCAATTTTTCATTGAAATTAATTTTTAATATTTTAAAATTTCAAATATTTGATTTACAATCAAGCTTTGCTAAATTGGTAATATTAAAGCAACCTAAACAGCCTCAGTAAAAGCTGTATTTAGAATTAAAACTTAATTGATGTGTTTGATTTCGATATAAAACTAGTTTGCATCCAGCAGACAAAAGTAAAATGGTTGCACTTCAAGCTCACAACTTATTTTATTACGAAAAATTGTTTAATCAAACCAAGGGTGATTTAACAGCTCTTTAGCACTCTTTCTTTCTTCTGGGTCTTTATTTAAGCAGCAATTAATCAAATGAGATTGTAATTTAGTGAATTTAGGCATAGGTAGACTACAGAGAGTTTTTCGTCGACCAAAAAAGGCAGCAATTTGATAAGAATATTTATCATGAATATTCCCAAAAGGGAATTGACGAGAAAGAGCTTTATAAATACAAACCCCAATGCTCCAAATATCGACCTTTTCATTGTAAATTATTGTAATTTTTGGTTGAAATAAATCAATCATATGAATTTCACGAGCAGCATATGCTGTAGTCCCACAAAATTTCATCAACTGGTTTGCATCATCTAACGAACATGCTGTTCCAAAATCAGTGAGTTTTGTTAACGGCTTTTTTCCACTCGTCATTAGAAGGATGTTTTTAAGTTTAATATCTCGATGTAAGATACGAATGCTGTGAAGGTAATTAACCCCCCGTAACACTTGATTCATGATAAACTTGATATCATCTTCATTAAATTCTTTCCTTTCAACAAAATCATTCAAATCACCTCCAGCAGCAAACTCTAAACAGATACAAGCAGAAGGAGATTGAAAGTATTGAGGAAAAAGTTTAATGATGTTTTCATGATTAAGTGTCCTCAATATCTCTTTCTCATTCCTGAAAGACTTCAGTAAATTTGAGACTTTTTTCGACTTTTGTTTTATTCGAGGACATTTTAAAGCAAAATATTTTAATTTTTCGATCGAATAAGCCAGATAAACATCTCCAAAACTTCCAGAAGACACAGATGAAAGAATTTTTATCTTCTTATTTTCAGTTTCAGTGACGTTTTTGATATTTTTCAAATTGAAAAGAACGACCCAAAACACCAGCTCCCCGACCTGAAGTTTTGTCAAAGGAGACTCAATTTGGAAATTATTTTCTTCCATTTTAACATCATTCAAAAAAATACTTTTATAGTTTCTAATAAATACGAAAGCAGTTGACAGATTTTGCTTCAAAAAAGATAACCTACTGAAGAAACTTTTTTTAATCACTATACTAGGCTTTACTGATTGTAAAAACGAGTTTTTGAGAATATTCAGTTCTTTCTTTTCATTTATTTCTAATAAAGTCTTTCTTCTATGCATATAGTGGATTCTGTTGACGTGTTGCCCACTTACCACCATGCCCCATGCCTTTTGAGCGTCTTTATTGTTGTAAATATCATTACAAAGAGACTGATTCAACTGAGAAACGTGTTTGCTTAGTAAAAACATGAAAGTTTTATCAAATTTCTTATAGCTTTAAAATCGAGAATAATTTCTTAAACTTCCAATTTTAGACTAAATAATATTTTTGATCAATTGTAAACAAAATAAGATTGTATATAAAACAAAAATTTACCAGAAATATATTTATTGAAATTTCAACAAATAAAAATAAACTAAAATAAACTTTTAAAAAATAATAGAATCTAAATGTATACCAAATTCAATATATAAACAAAAATATTTGCTAATAAAAACAAATGAATTTATATTAACGTTTAACTGATAACTATTATCAAAAAGTTTCAAGTTAAAAAACAAAGTTTAGTTTTTTGAAAAACTTTTACGAAATTCGATATAAATGTTATCTATAAATGCAATTATCTTCTAATACTAAAATAAGAAAAAGATAAGACTGATAAACAAAAATGAGAGATAATTACACTATTCTCGTATAAAACAAATATTACTTCTCTAAACAAGTTTCTAAGTTGCTTATTTAAACAAATATTCGATAATACAATAATAATAATAACCTTTAATATTTTTGTTGTATTTTGTTTATACAATCATAAATTATAGACTTTCAGTTTGAAGACAAAATAGTTTTTTCTATTTAAACTAAAATATAATTATGAAATAAAACTACTTAATGTTAATCCCTAAAAAAAATGAAACTTGCTGTTTATGTTTTAAGCTTTTAACTCTAAATGTTGATGTGACTTCTAACAAAAAAACTTGCAAGTTTAATAGGAAAGCAGTTGACTGAAATTTTCGACTCTTCAGCCAAAAATCAATTCTATTAATAATATCTTAAATTAAATCTTTAACAGAGTTTACTTCTTGGATTAAAATTCATTAAATCAAGTCTTTTGCAATTAATTTGTAAGTGTAACAGAGAAATTGAAGCCAATTTCAAATTAACTACATTTACAAAAAGAGAGATATTTCTGTCATTTCATAAATGGTATACTACTTAATGACAAAATGTTGCTATTAAAAAACAGAAGTTTATTTTTACCATAGATTAAGCTTGTATAGAAGTAAATGTTGTTTAATATTCAAAACAACTTAAGTCATGTATTATGGAGTATTAGCTATTATTGGTGTTATGTATAGATGGAATTTAAAGTTTTTGTTTTATTTCTTTTTAATTAAACTATTTCTACAATTTAAAACTTTTTTAATATAAATTGTTTTTTAGACTTAACTTTAACCACTTGAATTATATCATCTGCAGTATTTTAGAGCTTGTAGTTAAGAAGTGTACTGCTTTATGATAATTTTGAATCATTTAGTGATAGAATTTAATGAATTTGCAGTTGTAGATAAACCACTGGCGTATACAGCAGCTAGAAAACATATTTATATTTAGTTTGATTTATTGATAAAAACAGTTAACTATAAAATTCTCTAAGTAATTTGATTTGTAATTTAAGTTTTATTAAAAAGTTTAGAACATTGGTGCACATGAGAATTAATGTTAACAACTTTACCAGTTTAATTTCAGTTTATTTACAGAATAGCTTGAAAGTGATTACTGCATATAGTTTGTATACTGACTATAGAAAATCATTAGTATGCATTGCAACGTTAATAAAACGGATAAGTTCATACATATATAATCTATACTCAATTTATCATAGTTGAGAAGTAGATGAAACTATTTTGGTAAAATTAGAAAAATATTTTAAAAGAATTTATAAATCTTATATATACATTAACAGAAATAATCTGTGTTCAAATTTATAATTTATATTTACATCAGAAGAGATAATTAGATATAAATACTATTTAAATTTAATAGTTTGATTAATTAAGTAGCATATATAGTATAAATTCTAAAATATAGAATTGAAAAAATAGCTACTAGGTAGTTACTAATTTGAAAGGATAGAGAAGCTTTTAAACTAAAGAATCTTATTTATTTTTTTATTTTTTAGATGAGTTTAAAATAAAAATTTGATTAAGATATTTGTACAAGTTTATGAACACAGTATAGTTAAACTTTATTAAGTTATAAGGCTGTAGTTATTATATGTTTCAAATATTCTGTTGAAAAAGTTAAACTATTTGTTAATTCACATTTTAATGTTTACAAACTTTAACTTTTGTATAAACTATGAACCATGAAAGTATATACAGTATGCTGAACAAAGAATTGAACTCAATCTGTGTATCTGTAGCTATTATTTTTTATTACTTCTACAAAAGTTAAGCATCTTATTTTAAGTGAGCTTTTTTACATTGGTTAAAGATAGAACAGGTTTACTTTGAAATTATTCAAGTACTTGAATGAAAGTTAAAGATAGAAAGCTATTTTACATAGACATTAAGTTTTTTGAATTATGTAAAATATCTTAAGCATTATTGAGTATCTTTTAATGATTTAGAAAAATTTGGTTATAGATAAATAAGAAACCAGATAGTTGGTTATCTTTATTTACATCAGTCTAAAAAAAATTGATTTAAGACTATAGGGTATACTTATAGAAATCAATTTTGAGAATACTTATTCTTTATATTATTTTAAAACATAATTTTCAATCTTAAAGTATTAAATAACAAAATGAATTTAGATGTTAAGAATTATTTGTGAAACACTAAAGATAGAGCAGTTACATATTTGATGATGAAAATTAAAGTTTCTATTTATTTAAATTATGTAAATATTAAATAATTTTTAAAAAATCACAATGTTTGGGTTTCAGTTTAATTCTTTAATAAAAAAGATTAGATTTTTGTTAAGCAAACTTTTCTTAATCATATATCTTTTAATTTCAGTAGCAGTAGTTGTATACATTTTATAAAAATTCGTTTGTTTAGTTTAAAAAAATGTTTATAAACAGTTACTGAACTTTACAAAAAGTTCCTGTGTACTTGATTTAATAACCTCAAATTAGATTTCGATATCTTCTAAGTTAAATAAAACTTTCTTTTTAATATTCAACACGCTTTTAGTAGAAATTATTTAAACAACTAAATCTGTTGGTTAAAAACTTATTTTGAGATTCAAATTTTATTCAAAGCTTTATTTATGTAAAAAAATTGCATAATTTATACTAAATAAATATTATGTATACACTTTCTATATTGTGCAATGATAAACTTTATTCACATCGAGTTATTTTTAAAGCTTTTTGAAGTAATTTATACATCTAAGAAAGCTGCTTTTTGACTTCAATCTTTTACAACTTATCAATGGATTCTCGGGTTGCTTGCAAAAATCCTCCAAACTCACAGCCGTCTTGGGGCGCTCTACTCAGCTTAAATAGTACCGCATGGGTAGTGAAGTTATACAAGGACTCAACAACAGTAGAGTTTCCTGATCAGCAAACAGAAATCAACATCCGAAGATGTTTCAGAAGAAGAGGATGTAAGACTCTTTTTGAACGAGATTTGAACAGCAATGTTTTTGTGGACTCTTTAAAAATCACAAAAAAGATAATCGGTCTCAAACCGTTCTGTATCATCGATATTAAAGGTGCATCGAAGACTAGCTCCTTCCTCTTCCTACATTTCGGTGGTTCGAGCTCAACTATCTTCGACAAATACAAGATTGGATCTTTAATAGGAGGAGGAGGATTTGGAAAAGTTTTCACCGCGAAATCGAAGCAGCACGGCTTTATCTGCGCGCTAAAGATCGCCCCTAAGCGGTTACGACTCTACACAAATATTTACAGTGAAATCAGAGCTCTAAGAAGTCTTTCACATCCTTTCGTCACTCCACTTTATGACGTCATTGACACGAAGAACTACATCTTCATGATGTTTGAGTTAGCACAGGGCGGGAGTCTCAGTGATTATATAAATTATCAAGAACTTCCCAAGGAGCTGTCTATAAAAGTGATCTTCTTTCAGATCGCCTCAGCAGTCAGCTATCTTCATTCAAAGAATATAATCCACTTCGACTTGAAACCTGAAAATATTTTACTCTTAACAAAACAGATCTATACGGTTGCCAAGGTAACCGACTTCGGGGCAGCTATAAACACTTTATCATCGTGTACGGATATTCCCCTGGACGGGACCCCTTCTTATTCCGCCCCAGAACTTCTAACAAAACTTCAAATTGATCAAAACCTTATTTGCACCCCAACTGTTGATGTATGGAGCTTAGGAGTGATGCTGTACAAGTGTGTCTCAAAGGAGCTACCTTTTCAGATTAGTCATCAAAATAACTCGGATACTATAAGAAGAAAATTGCTGTCAGAGACACTTCAATTTCCTCATCAGATCTGGAACCATATGACGTCATCATGCTGTAGCTTAATTCGTCAATTGCTGGTGAAAAATGGGGCGATAAGGTATGATATGAAAAGGGTCTTGTCGTCGAAGTGGTTTGATGATAAGTCCATGAAAAAAATCTTTCAAAAGATGATTATTCCATTTGCGAAATCGAAGCAACTTAATTTTGAAGAAATAAGGCGAAATATTTCAAATGTTAAATTATTAGAAACATTAGTTTAATTGCTCATTTAAATTTTATTATTTTTTTGAATGACGAATTTTGAAGCTGAAAAGTTTTAATTTATTTCAATAAGTGTGAAGGAGGGTGCCTGAAGAGAGTACCTCTCGCTAACACACATTCTCACTAATAATATCTAGTAAGTTAGAAATATAGAAAGCGAAAGATGTAACACGTGGTATTTAATATTTTTCTAACTGTTTTTCGATCTTGATTATTTACTTCTATTTGTTTTTCTCGTTGCATTTATGCAAAAAAAAGTAATAAAGAAACTTCATAAAATTCGTAATTTTGTTTCAACTGATCAAAATTCTATCTGTCTTTCAGAATAATTTACAAAAATATTTTGATTTTTAATGAACTGAAATTTCCTAAAGAAAAGTTGAACTTTTTCATAAAAATTTGAATTTATTTCTATATGAGAATCAAAACTCATTTGTTACATGTTTCCCAAACCAACGTCAACGAAATTCTAAATTGTTAAAGATACCTTCAGATCAATTAGCTTCTGTTACCATAGATGAACAATTTGCTAAAAAAATCATCAAAAAGTTGACACAATGTGAAAGAGATATACTAACTACTGAACTACAAAAGTGTAAGTTTTATTTATTCAGTTTGTTGTTAGTTGATTTAGAAATAAAAAATTCATTTTTTGAAGTTTAAAAAACCTAAATTTGTTATTTACCTTCAAAATACTAAACTTTTATATTTTAGATGAAAAAAATCCATGTGAAGATGATTCAGTGTTGCCTCTGACTAAAGATCAAATAAAGACATGTACGTTTGTAAAGAGATCAGATTAAAAGATATCTTCATTTATCTTCTAAAAACTGATGTTTTTCTTGAATAATTTTCTTACTATTTGTTTAGTTTATTTGTTTATTTATTTTTAAGTAATAATTAACAAGTTCATAAACACTTTGATTGCATCTCTCTTTAATAAACGTGAATTTAATTATCTTCTTTTTTTCGTCTTGCTGCATTTACGAATAAAAAAAGTATTAAATTAAAAAAAAGAATTAAATTTCAAAAAATTTCTGAATTTTTTTTTATTTCTTCTTCAGTTTTTAATTTTAGCTGTAAATATTTGAAACCTCCAAGATTAAAATTAAATAAAAAAGTTTGAAATTTGTTTGAAAATTTAACAATTAATCATTTTTGAAATGGGAAAAATCAAATTGTCACGTGATTAAGAAAATTATTTCTAAAAGTCATAGAAAGAAGATTTGATCAGTTTAGTTCTCAGAGCTTTTTGCTCCAAGGGTAGAAGTGATTTTTAGAGGAGATCTCAAATCCAAAAGAAAATATATCCGAAAGATAAGAATAAAAATCAAAAAGTTTTAAATTAAAAAAAAGTGATTCCAATTATTAATCCAGAAATTATTAAATTCAATTTCTTTAAATTATTTTTTCATCAATATTTTTTTTTATTTGAATAAATCAACTAATTCGCAAATTAATTAAAATTTAAATAAATTTATAAAAGATTTTTGTTGCAAATTGAAAATGATTTTATAAAAATCAAATATTATAAGTAAATTTAAGAAAAATAGTTTGGAAAAGTTTGTTAGGAACAAACAGACGTAAATATCGGATCAATTTGCCAAATGAAGGAATATAAACTTCTTCTTGCCTCCAAGAAGCAGCTGAAAAATATTAAAATTGTACTTCTAGTGTAAACTTCATGACCGATTTAATGAATAATTTATGAGAATAAACTTTAAAACAAACACCAACATAATAATACTAAATGTTTAATGAATAATTGAACAGTTTGTTTTGTTTTTTGTTGAATTCAATTAGTTTTAGAGCTGAGATAAAACATAGATATGAAAAACTTGTTAAACAACATTTTCAAACTCCAAATAAAATATTAAATAAATAGTTTGTTTATTTCGATTTTTATGAAATTTAAAATCTTCACTAAAATATTTGTTATTATTAAATAAGCTGAGAAGTTATCGATTTCAAAGTTTTATGAATACATAAAATATTTTCATCATTTTTAAATCTTTTCTGCTAAAAGACAAATTATCTACCATAGATTCAATAAACCTACTTGCAAGCAACAATATTAGAAATTTCATTTTAATCTCTCACCTTTTATAATCTCGACAGCAGCATCATTAATTGGATAGGCAGATACTTTCAATTTTCTTGTACTGAAATCAAAACAACTTAGTAACTAATCAAAATGATATTAGTGAGTATTAAAAGTGATTTTCTTACTTGCTGTAGTCTGATTTCGTTGCTATCAAACCTAACAAGCAATTAGTGATTGAATAATGTTGTCGATTATGTGCAAACATTTCAAGGCGATAGTTATCATAAAAACGGTTCAAGGCAGCTTTTGTAGCTCCATATGCAGTCGTGTTTAAAGTATCTATTTCACCTTTGGAATTATTTCAGTAATCAAATGTTGAAAGTAAAAGCCAAAACTGGTTTTCTGGTTTTATAAAAATTTAAAATATTTTTTCTAGATACTTTAGAAAATCGAAGCTAATTTAATAAAAAGATGAATTTAAATATTTTCTTTTCCAAAAACAAAATTATTAAGTTGATTTAAAAACAAGAGATCGTTTTAGAATTTGAGAATAGTTTAAGAAATAGAACCATCTTACCAGCCATGGATGAAACCACAACCAAATGACCATTTGAGTTGGTTAGATGTTGGTGAGCGGCACTTGATAAATGAATATAACTCAAATAATTGACGTTAATAGACCTACAATGTAAGATATTGATATTTATGTAACAACTATCTGTAATGAGAGGTTACGTAATCAATAAATCTTTTGTTTTATAAAATATGTGAAAAATTATAAATATAGTTTTAAAATTATTCGAATTTATATTAATTATAAGAAATGAATTTATTTTTCAAATTGTTTAATATACAATTATCAAAAATCAGATGTTTGTAAAAATAGGAAAATGTTGGTGTCTTCAGCCGATGAATCTCGCGGTAGTTAATTATTTAGCTTGTAAATTATTCATTCATTTTCAAAATAACAAAAGTTGTCTGTCAACTTTGAAAAAATTCATCAAAAAAACCTCATTTGTTACAATTTGTGTTAAAAAAGAATAATTTGTTAATAAATATTCAATTAAAAATTACAGACTGAAAAAGAGAATTTAAATTCAATTTTTTGGTGTTAAAGTAGAAAAATATAAGTCATTTGTAATTCTTAAGATTAAAATTTCAATATAAGTTATATAAAATAAGATAAAGAAGATTAAATCTCAAATTTTAATTAAATAATTCTTAAAAAATAGAAATAAAAGTTTAAAATTATTATGTGATGAAAATTATGTTTATTTTCTGCATTAGGTAAATAATTAGCTTTTAAAAAATAACTTTAGACTTACTCATCTAAATATTTCAAATTTTCTTCACTGTTTTTCCACTCTAAGGTCAATGTTCTCATGATGTGGTTTAAAACCAAATAATCAATGCTTCCTGAAATTAAGTTGGTTTGAAAAGAAGTTAAATAATTTGCAGCTAGCACATCAAGTTCAAAAACTTATTTTAAAATTCACTATTTTAATTCGTAACAAAAATTTAATAATTATAAAAATATTTGGAAATTAAAATCATCTTTAAAAGATGATCAATTGATCTCTGTAATTCGAAGAATCAGACCTAAGAATTGAACAGATTTTTTAATAACTATTTTAGCTTGTGATAAATCTCTCATATCAGCAGCTTCATAACTACAACTCAAAGCACCAAGTCGAAGGCATTCATGTTTCACCTAAACAATAATTTGATAAAAAATATTGGTTTTGTGAAATATTGAAAATTCAATTGACATTTTAAGTAATTTGATTATTGAACAATTTCAAAAACCTTTTCAAGAACACTAGCTCGGCGAGATGTAAGAAAGACATGTGCTTTAAGTTTACAGAATTCGTAAGCAACTTGTTCTCCGATGTTTTGACTTGCGCCGGTAATTACAACTTTTTTTCCTTCAATTAATTCTGAAATTTACAAAAATTTTAAAAGCTGGAAATTGATTCAAAACAGAAATTGAAAAGTAACATATGTTCTAAAAGCCACTAAGGATATACATCTTAACCTATCATTGTGGTTAATTACATCAATTAGTCATACTTTTTAGATACTTTCAACCTCATAGACTATTATTAGTTGAATATTTTTACCTGGTTGAATATCCTGTAAAGAGTAATGGAGATATCTGCTGAAAAAAATGGTAAAAACAACAAAAATGAGATGTTTAAAAACCATCATAAAAGTTTTATCTAAAAATGGTAAAAAATCTGCAAAAAAATTTGTTTTATTCAATTTTATTAACTTTTAATCAATTTGTGTAAACAAAAAACAAGGATGAAAACAAAGTGGACAAAAAGCTGGTTGAAAATCAAAAAGAAATCTTTCAATCCGGTGAATTTGATAGACACAAAACATCAAATCAGTCTCTGTGAGGTTCAGGACATAACTAAGTTCAAAAAGAAATAAAAAAGGTAAAAAGAGGTTCACATCTTTGAAGACACAATTAAAAGATTCAATATAAAGAAGATTAGCGGAAAATTTGCATCTAGGGTTTAGGGTCATCCGTATTTGTATCTTCTTCTTTCTTGTTCTTAAGGAAGAGGAGTGGGAACATCCCAATGATGCATCCGATTGTGATCCCAAATAACTTCGCCTGTGATCTTCCGATCATGAATGAAAGATCAGGAAGTTGATGAGATTACTTACGAATGCGATGATCTGTAGAGTTTTAGGGAGTTCCATTTGCTCTGATGAAAGATCTGGAGGAAGAAGTCCCATCTTTAAAGATGCAGCTTCAATATACAGCGAGAGTCTGGAACAAGATCTTTATCAGATCTTTAGAAGATGAGGATTTAATAAACCTGACGCCAGCTAGATCTGAGATCAGGTTTCCGATTGCGGCAGCTGAAAAATCCTAATTGATGAAGATCAAAAGATCAGAGATCTTCACTTACCAGCCATTGTGGAGAATCCTAATAAAACTCCCAAAGTAAAATCAATATATTCTCCCTGAAAATCATCAATTCTTAAAATGATAAATTCCCAAAAATTTGAGATTTTTAAAAGGATTTTTTCAATAAATAATTTCTAAAAAGTTGATCAACTAAATTGTTGATTTTTCAATTTTAATTGAGAGATGTTTCAGGCAATTTGCAATTAACTAGCAGATATTGAAGACTAATTATTTCTTAAATGCAAATTGACTTCATCTTTAATTAAAATGTCAACTTTAAAACTTTTACTTACTGCTACTATCATGATGAAGTTATCAAAGAAGCCAAAGCCTATGAAAGGCGCACAGTTGAAAGCAAATACTAAAAAAACAATTCAAAAGTAAATTAGAAAATGTTGAAATTTTAAACATTCAATCTTAACAATTAGATGATATTCAAAAATAATTAAATAGTTTGATTATCAACAACTGTTACTCATAGCTTAATTTCCATTTAAATATAATTGAGATAATTTGTTTAAAATTTTCAAATTAAAGTCAACAAAAATATAAATTTGCAATTTAATGTATATAAACTTGTTAATTATTACTCAAATATAAATAAATAAATAAACTAAACAAATAGTAAGAAAATTATTCAAGAAAAGCATCAGTTTTTAGAAGATAAATGAAGATATCTTTTAATCTTATCTCTTTACAAACGTACATGTCTTTATTTGATCTTTAGTCAGAGGCAACACTGAATCATCTTCACATGAATTTTTTTCATCTAGAATATAAAAGTTTAGTATTTTGAAGGTAAATAACAAATTTAGGTTTTTTAAACTTCAAAAAATGAATTTTTTATTTCTAAATCAACTAACAACAAACTGAATAAATAAAACTTACACTTTTGTAGTTCAGTAGTTAGTATATCTCTTTCACATTGTGTCAACTTTTTGATGATTTTTTTAGCAAATTGTTCATCTATGGTGACAGAAGCTAATTGATCTGAAGGTATCTTTAACAATTTAGAATTTCGTTGACGTTGGTTTGGGAAACATGTAACAAATGAGTTTTGATTCTCATATAGAAATAAATTCAAATTTTTATGAAAAAGTTTAACTTTTTTTGAAGAAAAACAAATATTTCCACAAACTTTCTGCATTTTGACTAACATAAAGATAAACTCAAAAATTTAAAAACCTTGAAATAAAAAATAATTATTATTTACATGATACAAATTATTATCAAATAATTTACAAATTTTATTTTTTAAAATCATATAAACAAAAGAAATTTTGATAACTACCTTCAATCATTTGAACAATTCAAACTTTATAAATTATTTTAAAAAGCAAATAAAAGTTGGTTAAATATAGAATTCAATAAAGTAAAATTCATACAATATTATATTATTCAATTTAGATATAGGATTTAAACTACATCAACAGAGTCCCAAGCATATTTCTTATCTTCACCACATTCTTTGATAATAAGTAAGTCTTCATTTGACAGATCAAAACTATTTATTTTAAAATTTTCAATAATATGAAAGATATTTGTTGATTTTGGTAAAACACTACAACCTTTTTGTAAGCCCCATCTTAGTAAAATTTGGGCAAGAGTTACTTCAGGTAATCTATTTGTAATTGGATCAAATCTTTTTTGACCAATCAACTTTCCTTGACCTAGTGATGAATATGCCTGATAATGAATACATTTGTCTAAACAATAATCAAAAACTTCTTTATTTAAATAATCTGGATGTAATTCACTTTGAAGAACAGCTGGAATTGTTTTTGAGTATTCTTCTAACTGTTTTAAATGTTTTAACTTAAAATTTGAAACACCAAGATTTCTAATCTTATCATTTTCCAAAAAAACTTTTTCTAATGAAAGCCAAGCTTTTCTTCTCAAATCTTTATTAACAGGATCTTCAACCTTTTTACCTTTTCTACCTGGCCAGTGAATTAAATACAAATCTATATAATCAGTTTGAAGATTATTTAGAGATCTATCAACCGCGATATGAGCTTTTACATCAAGATCTTGTGGAGAGAGTTTAGTAGTGATAAAAATATTTTCTCTAATTAAATTATGTTTCTTTAAAACTTCTGGTAAACATTTTCCAATTAATCTTTCATTTTTATAAACAGCTGCAGTATCAATAAGACGATATCCACATCCTAATCCTGTATCTAAGACTTTCATCATAACATCTTCAGATTTTATTCCAAAGGTCCCAATACCAATTGAAGGAATCTTCACTCCAGTATTTAACTTGAAGCTATTTATTGATTTTAAGGACATTTTTAGATGATGACCGACAGTTTTAATAATTATGAAAATATTGATTAATATTTCATATCATAAATTGACTAGTATCTAGTAGATGGAAAAAATATAATTTTATATTATTTGGTTTAATATAGGAAGTCATAAAAAATTCAACAATTTTTAGAAATGTAAAAAAAACTTTTATTTAATAATCAATATGACTTGAACAACTTTAATAAAAATTTATTTGAATTATGAAAGTTATTTAATAGAAAAGTTTTATTTAAAATTTATTTAGAAAATTAAAACAATTTCAATAAAAGTATTAGTAAAAGAAATTAATTTTCAACATTTTATAAAACTTTTGTAAGAAAAGTATTAAAATTATTAGCTATCTATTTTATTTAATAATTTATTTATTATTTTATTAAAATAATAATTTTTAGCAATGCGACAAGATAAAATCAGTAAAAAAATATAAACAAGCAACTATAATAGGATAAACTTTTCAAAAACTTATAATAAAACTGAAACATACCAGCAACAATTTGATAGACGAAAAAACTTTAAATTATCAATATGGAATATTGGTTATAAAAAGAGATAGACGAAATTCAATACTTTCTATGAAATCAGCGAAAAAACAAAAACTTTTCCAACCACATGTAGTAGGGGATTTTTACTACAAATTTGTTTCGTAAAATTATCGGAATTTCTAAAAATTGAAATTTTCGCCTAGCTGTTTGAGATTCAACATTTTTTACTTAAATAATCATCTTTAAAAAATTATTTTATAATCAATAGATGCCTGAATTAAAGTTAAGGATTATGGTTTTATTGATGTAATTTAAACTAATTTGTACTGAAATGAAAATATGAAGTCAAATACTTATTTAAAGTTACAGAAATAGATATATGTCAACCACCAAAATATATTTTTCACAATACAAATAAATTAGTTCAAATTAGTCACATTGCATTTTATAATATCTATAATTTCAAAATCGTTTATGTAAAACTAATATTCAAAAGGACTTAATGCATATGTGTAACAAAGATAACTTAATAAAAAGAACTTAAACACCTATAAAATGTGTCCTATTTAAAACGAGTAGGGATTATGCTCCCATATAATGAAATGACTCTATAACAGTTTCAATGGTTGAATCTTCCAGCTTTAAACTAAACTCAAGTATGTTGACGTAGTATTCAAATTATTTGTAGTTATTTATTCACTCTAGTTTTAGTGAAAATGAGTTTAAGAAATAATTCGATAACTAATCTAATGATTTAGTTTTAGATAAAAGCTAGTACAGTCCATTTAAAGACTTATTCTTTCTAATTTTCTAAATAATATGATAAAGTCTTATAATTAGAAGTACGACTTAATACTTGTGCAGATGTAACACAACCATCTACATGAGAAAACTTTTAGTAGTGAACCAACAAGTTTATATTCTATAAACTATTATTACTATTTAAAACAATCTTTTTAAACTTTTTAAGATTTTTACAAACTGCCCTTTGTATAATAAATAAGTTTAAATGGTAGATACTAGCAAAAAATTAAATTTAATTAAGCAAGATTGAAGTTTAATTAAATCAATCGAAATAAAATATATAAAATATTATTTGTATAGAATAAAAGAAAACAACATAAATTTGCTTAAAGTTTATAAAAAATAAGACATAAGGCTGTTGAAGAAGTATTGTTTAATTTTAAAGACAAATTATAAAAAAATAACTTGAGTAGACTTCAATATGAGATTGTTAAAAATAGACTTAAATCTACATAAGATTATTTCTTTAAAGTCTAGTTTTAATCTTTCCGATATTTAAGATATCAGCAATATAGTATTAGTAAATATTTATCAAAGAATTTGTTGAATTTGAAGGTAGAAATAATCATTAGAATATTATTTCTAAAAATCTAAACCCAACATAAAAAGTATCTTAATGAATGTAACAACAATTATCGATAAAAAAATAATTGTTTCATCGAAAACATCATCAACAAATGTGTCTGGTAAATTCTATTTGTTATGAATCTTCGGTCTAGATGAATCCCTCTTTCTTATTTGCAAAAAATGATTTTCATGAAAATTTTAAGATGTTGTAATAGTTAAAGATTTTATCAAGTTGGCTTCATAATTAGAAAGAAGTTTGAATCTGTAAAGTTGGAAGACACAAAACTAATCTTTATTTGTTACACTTGCACTGTATTTAGTTGATAGAGTGTTAGATAAACATGTGCTTCATGAAACTATAATTTTGACTCAAAGTTTTTATTAATAAATAATTTTAGAGGATCATAAAGAGGGTCTTTTAAGAACACACAATTATAAAACTTCTTCAAAAATATTTGGGAACTTTTTATGGAAATATGATGAAACATCTATTTAATAGTGAATGAAAATAATTAGCACATGTTTTAATGGAAAATTAAATTTGTTGAAATTATTCAAACTAAACACAAATTAAAACTTAAAGTTTTCTTTCAGCAGATTAGTGCTGATAAGAGCTGTTGAAACAGAATTTGAAAAACAAACAAAACAATTAAAGTTGTAATAATTTATTAACATTTTCAACAACTAAAAACATAATTTTATGAAATAAATTTCAGCTAGCAAATATATATCTCAGTTTTTAGCAGTTTTTTCTCAGATACTTGTTACTCCATAAAAATAAATTATCAAAACTTGAGAATAAAATGAGATTTGACAGATTAAACTCTCACGACTTCTTAAACTAAAATCTCAGAGTCATTAGATGACTAATCAGTGATCAACATCCTTGAGTTACTTTACTTTTACGGTGCCATCTAGTTTCAATTGGATCAAAACCTCTTTCTTCTGAACCAATTACAGCCCACGAAGGAGTTGGGGCCATATAATCTGCGGCAGTAAAACTCTCACCTGTACTTTCAAATCTTTGATAGAGTTGATGAAACTTCTCATAATCAATCCAAGTATTCCATTTATCTTCACCCACTTTGAACTTGGTACTTGCAAGCAAAACACAATTGGAATGTTCATGTTCACAAGCAATCTCATATCCTTCAATACTATCAGCAAGTTGTTGAACAAACCCAACCACCTCATCATGCCACGGTACATTCTTCATGGTCAGACCGGCATTCGATTTGTTGTCCCCACAATAAGTGACCCCTTTTACCTGAAACATAAACATTAAATAATGATTTATAAAAGATCACAAACTGACCTCTATGAAATCGGGTTTGCCCAACTTCACTAACTGTCCATACTCTTTGATCTCCTCACTGTTCCACGATTTCACAACTGTCAGTCTGTACACTGTCCTTTGGCCCTTGGCTGACAAAGCTTTCAAGCTATCGATGAATCTGGGCCAAAAGTCTTTGAAAAGCGGGCGGTCGATCTTCTTCAAAGAGTCCTGAGTAGCTGCATCCACACTGACGTAGAGTTGGGTTACTGGGAGTAGATTAGTGATCGCATCTGGGAATTGGGCGTTGGTGACGAGGAACGAAGAAATCCCCTTCTCGTGGAGGAGGGTCAGAAATTTGTTGATCTCTGGGTACATGATTGGCTCGCCTACTAGTGATAGAGCACAATGTTGGATGGAGAATCCTTCAGCAAATCTTTGAGGTTTCACCCCAGGGACCCCTTTAAATTGTTTGATCATTTCATAATGTTTAGTGATTGCTCCATCTACTATAACATCCGCAGGGTCTTGCTGCCATCTCCATTCAGTGCCAACTGGATTTGTATGATGTCTCCAACAAAATACACATTTATTTGCACAAGCCAAACTTGGAGTGGTCTCCATGCAACGGTGGCTTTCAATTCCATAAAAAGTATGTTTATAGCAACCACCACGACCACGTAACATTGATTTGGTCCAACGACACAATTTCACGCCTGAGTGACTACCAATCAGCTTGTAGCCCTGTTTAGTTAGAGCTTTACGAAGTTCTGGTGTTATCATCTCAGCTGCTTTCTTCTTAATAATTTTACGTTTAATCAAACCATTTGGTGAAGTTTTATTATCATACTGCATCATAAACTCACCAACATCTTCTACATCAACTAAATCTTCTTCTTTTTGTTCCTCATCATCACTTTCTTGTTCTTCTTCAACTTTAACTTCTAAATCAGTGTTTATGTCTTCCATTAAAGATAGAATATCAACACACCAAGCATCAAAATCAGCAGCTTGAGTTCCATGTCTACTAGCTGGTGTATATTCATTCCCATCTGCTACTGGATGAATACGAATACCACTAAGCTTATGAAGCCATTTGTCAATGTTTTTTGCTGGTGTAATATAAAAATCACTATATAAAGAATGACCAAGTCCAAACACAGCATACTTCATTCCATTAAGAAGAGTTTTTGAGACTCTAAAGTCATTAGAAGATTCACTTAACCATTTATGAAACCACTGGGCATCTTCTGGAGGTGTCCCTTCACTGTAAGTTGATATTATAAAAAGTTGGACTCCATTAACATCAGCACAGAACTCATCTGGTTCAAAATCTTTTAAATTTTTCACAATAACTTTTAGATTCTTTTTTCTAGCTTCTTCTTTAAACTTAAAAGCAAAATTTTTAGAAGCTCCTCGTTGTGTCCCATAGTAAACTGTTATTGGTGACTCCTTTTTCTTAATCTCTGCACTATTTACTTTCAAACTCTTTTTATTTTTTGAGCTTACAAACTGTAAAAAATACCCAATTGATACTCCAATCACAATTCCAGTTAAAATCTCTAAAATCATTTTTTTTGTGTGAACTAAATTTTTTAATCTGAATATTATAAAGTCATTTTTAAAATCTATAAATAAAAATATATTTTTATCAGTTTAAAAGTAATTTTTCATTAAATAATCACCAAATTTCAGCACAATTTATTCAAACAGATTATTTAAGCATAACTCTATTCTTAAAATTATTATAACTACTGTTACTTTTAAACTTTTTCAAAATATTCATTATAAATTGTTGAGCTGATATTTAATGATAGCTTTTGATTTAAGAAAGTTAATCTTACATCAAATATTTAAAGAAAATAAAACTTTAATAAAAAGAGAATAAAAAAGGCCCAGTGTTGTTCACTAATTAAGAGAATAATTTGAGAACATTTTTAAAGCATACAATTCAATAAGAAGTAAAAACATAAATTCTAGTCATTAAAATAAAATCACAAATTATAAATCTTTTATTTGTATTTATGAATCAATTTTTGCAAGTAATTGAAAAATTATAAATTCTAATTGAGATTTAGAATATAAGAATCTTTAAAATAATAATATTACAGCAGCTGACTTGAAGAAAGTTATCATTAAATAATAGAAACATAAAATAAATAACTTCTAACTAAATCACCAAATTAAAAAAATTCAACAAAAGTTTATAAAATAATCTAATAAATAAAATATTAATAAAGAAATCACAGATAAATCTAAAATTGATTTTCTAAAGATAAAAAGTAGAGAATATTTTTCAGTAAAAACCTTGAACAAGTAAGTACTGTCAATATTAATATTTCAGTTCTTTAAAAAACAACATTGATTAAACAATTTAAAAAAATAAAAATCGAGCTAATCTTTTTCCATCAATTATAAAATGAACAATTTTCAAAAAATTCACCTAATTAAGCAATATTTTACTACAACTGAAACTAAATCGTTTGCCTACATGAAGTTGAAAAGTCATGCCTTGAGACAAATTTTTGTAACCTACAAAATGGACTTTTAACTGTTTTAGAAGCTAGTAGTATGAATTTGTAAAAGCAAACTTTATATAAGACTACAAACTTTATATTATTCACAGCATTTCTTTGATTTTGTATTTACTTTTCTGTCATTTTAAACAAACAAGAAATATTATAATTATAATATATATAATTCGTATGTGTTATGAAATAGATCATAGAATGTTTGAACTTATTATAAAATATTGTTAAATTCTGTTCATCCTAGATTCGGTTTTTATATTTTTTTAGTAAATTTCAATATCATGGCAGACAGATGCCTCAAATATTAAAAATAAACCCAGAAATAAGAGATTTATCACAAACCCTCTTCGTGAAATGAGTTAAAAATGGATGAAAAGAGTAAAATGAGTTTAATTGTTTCTGACTAATAATAAAAGCCTTAAATATTAGTCTCCAGCAAGTAAGTTCAGTATTCCAAAATTACTGTTAAGTGAGGTATTTTAAAATTGAATCAAATAAGAAATCACAATGCCGTATGACATTTGGTAAGAAAAATAATGAAATCATTTAATCTTCAGAAGTACAAATTACATTTTTTAATTTGTGAGTGACAATTTTATTGATAACTTAATCAACTAATGTTGGATTAGTTGAATCAAATTAAAAAAAATAATAAAAACTGACTTTTGCATAATAAAAATGGGAATATATAAATTAGGAAATTGTAATTCTTTAATAATCACTAAAAGATTTTTATAAAATGATTAAAATGTTTTACAAAATAAAAGTTTTACAAAATAAGAAATTCAATTAAATAAATTTGCTAACTCTAAATGTAGTAGAAGACAACAAAATATAAATATCATTCAATAACACTTTTTGTAAGAATAATTTGGTTTATTGTAAATGAGAAACAAATAGACAACAATATGACATTAGAACCTGAGAAAATATCATATATTGACATCTGATATTTTTCTGATATTTCTCAAATATTATGTTAGTAAAAGATATGAAAATTATTGTTAGTTAAAAATGATAAAAGTAGATATTGATGAAGAAGAATTTTATAAAAGTATTTATTTAAATAAAATATTTCATCTCATTAAAAGATTACAAGAAGAGTGGTTAGGGAAAAGTAAACATAAAATCATTGACTATATCTCGAATTGTGATTAAAATAAAAGTAATTTGAAACATATCTATATCAAGTTTTGGTAAATTTAAAGATACTAAACTTGAAGAACTCATTGAAAAAAATATTTTTAGAAAAAAAGCAGTCTTCAGGATTTTGGAAAAACTGAAAACATTTGAAATCATGTTAAAATGATAACATCTGGAATGATTGAAAAGAAGATTTCTAAAAAGAAAGTTAAGAAGTTGATAGAAAAAGAGAAGATAGAAAAAATTGACGAAAAAAATGAAATTGAAATGCAGAAAGATATCTGCAGAGATTACTTGGGATGTCTGCAGATGAACTGAATAATATGAAGATGAGGAACTCCCATCTGCATTAGAAAGGGTCTCACTTCATATCAGAACAAGATCTAGTGGTGAAGGACATTCAAAAGAACAAGTTTGGGAAACAACTAGATCTGGAAGAAAAGTTAATGGTAAAGATCTAAGAAGAAAGAAACCTCCCTCTTTCTCTCTTGTTTTGTAGTTGGAAATCTACTCTTTCCTTTTCAGCAAGACAATCCAGTATGATGGAAGCTGCTCTGAATCATTTACCACCAAAAGTGGAATAATATAGGAATGTGTTCTTACCCCCAACACTCTTTGAGTTTTTCTTCTCAATGTTACTAAAACAAGCGTTTCATGTGTCTACTAAAGGAACCATCTTCATTCAAAATCTGACTGAAGTCTTTTGACTACATCACTTATAGGAGCAAAGAATAAAGTAAAGAAGATCAACATAAGATTTCATTTTTCAAGTTCTTTTTCACTTTAATGTGTTTTGCTTTTGACACTGTTTCTGGACCACACCAACCATTGCCATGCTGGGCCGAAGCAGGTCTTTATTATTATTATTAATGTCAAAAATGTTTCAAGCAGAAAAAATTGTTGAAAAGATTAAAAGTAAAAGTTTTGTTTCATTTCACTGTAGATATAAACTAATATTTGAATATTATTCTTAAATCAACTTTTTTAAAGGAATAAATAAAAATGAAAATAAATAAAATGAATTTGACCATAAAATTGAATTAATTAATTTTTTAGTTGAGATAAAAAAGCTAAAAATAATACCAATTATCAGAAAGTTTTTGTTTTAATTAATATTCAATCAATTTTCTAGAAAACCAACAAAATCAACATTTAATAAAATCATTCTAATTATTTTTGAAATTCAAATACTACTTTTTAGTATTCTAAAAACTATTTTTAATAATTAAGTACAAATAAAAATTGACCGCAAAAAATATTTTACAGACATAAAACCTTTCCTAGTTAAAATATTAAGCTTTGCATTTAATTTATTCCACAAATAATTCATTTAACTTGAAAAAATAAAACCAAATCGTTTAAAGTAGAAAAAACATCAGCACACAACAGAGGAAAGTAAGTTACTGTTGACTAGTAATCACAAGTTGTTTGTTTGTTATCTTTTAAATTTGAAATTGTCCAGCCATAATATGTAAAAGCCAAATTAGGATCTGTTTAATGAAATCTTTAAGCAGTAAAGTAATAATATTTATAAAACTTCAGTTAAATCAATTCAAAATATTTCAATAGTACAATACTAGATAAAATGCTTGCAGATTGACAATTTACTACAACTAACAATTTGTTTCGCATTCATCTTTTAGAAAAAAATAAAATACTAACATTTGTGTAATGTTTGATAAAATAAAACATTCTTTTTTCGAACAAACATATTTAAAACTTATGTTTTTTTATTTGATGAAATATTGTCACTAATTTTGCAAGAATCAAAAAGCTAATTGCAGTAGCTAATGCTGTTGATACCAATTTTTTGTATCTTACAAAATACAATCGTTTTTTAATAGTTACTTTGTTATTTCTACATCTTATCATAATCATATCATAATTTAAATAAAAAAATCTTGATACTAGATAAACTGCAAGATTGGTTTTAGTTTGATTTTAAGACTTTAAAGTACAAACTACAAGAAACTCCGAAAAAAAACAATTTACTCATTTTCAAAAACCGAATAATTATGATAACATTTGTATACAATTGTTTTTCTTGAAAATCAGCAGCAATTTTAATTAATTTAAAGATATTAATTGAAAAAAGTAAATTAAAAGATTACATCTATATCTTAACAGTCTGTTAACAAAACTATCCTTCGAAACTTGTTTAGTTCTAAAATTGATATAAAAAATCATTTCCAAAATTTGTGATTATTGTATTTCATTAATAGTACTTTGCTTTTAAATAAGATATTCAAAAACACAACTTTAGTTGGTTTATTAGAGGTTGTCAAGTTAAACTTTTTAATAAAATAACTTCTAGATAAGCTTCAATTTTAATGTTTGAAATTATTATTATTAAAGGTTCAATCATCAAATTATAATTGATGATAATTTCTGTTGAAATATTTAATATGTAAATTTAATATCTAGAAATAAATTGTTATTAAGGATATAATCTTTACAGAAGGAAAATCGAATGATCAAGTATAAGAAGTAGCTTTGTGACGTAACTAACAATAAGACTAGCTCTAAAATACTTTTATTAAATCATTTGATTTTACATATTGCGGTTGATTACATAGTTTATTTGGATTCCAAAAGTTAGAGAAATTTTACGTACAAATCATTACAATGGTAAGAATCACTCATGTATTGACCATCGAAAAAAAGTTTTTCAAAACTTCAAGCAAACATATTTCTTTAAAACGTTTGGAGAGAAGTTATCGACAGAAAAAGGTTTAACAAATTACTCAAATAACTTTATCTATGTAGAAAATGTTAGATATCATTTTTAATTTCTTATTTTGTAATTTAAACCAAAATTGAAAGTAGTTAATATAATCTCGATCTATTCGTAATACTAAATAAATTTAAAAGAAAATATAAAATAATTGTATTAGCAAAAAGCAAGTATATGAAATATAGTTAAAAAACTGAAGTCATAAACACTAAAACGATATAAATTCACATAAATATAACAACTAAAACATCTTTCAACATAACTTTACTATTTGAAATTATTCTTTTTAAATAAACTTTTAATTTCAATGAATTACAGAATTCTAACATCCGGGTGAAGAAAAGAGAAGAGGTCAAGTTGAGGTTGAAAGAAAAGATTGAAAAGATCAAAAGGGACTTACAAATGATTGAAGGAAATGTTGGAGGAAAAGACAGTCTTGAAGATCTTGGAAAAATTGGAAATAGTTTACATCAAGTTAAGATGATTACATCTAGAATGCTTGAAAAAAGAATTCCTAACAAGAAAGTAAAGAAGTTGATAAAAGAAAAGATTGTAAGAAAAAGAAGTGAGAGAAAACCAAGAACAAGAGAGGAAGAAGAAAGATATCTGCAGAGATTACTTGGGATTTCTGCAGATGAGTTGAAGGAATATGGAGATGAGGAACCCCCTTCTGCATTAGAAAGGGTCTCACTTCATATCAGAGCAAGAACAAGATCTAGTGGTGAAGGACATTCTACAGAAAAAGAATGGGAAACCACTAGATCTGGAAAAGTTAAATGTAAATATCTAAGAAGAAAGAAAAATCCCTCTTCCTCTCTTGCTCTACTGGGAAAAAAAGATCAGTTTTCCAACTTCAAAGCTTGTCCTCCAGCATCAGCTTCTATGAGTAGAAAGATTAGAAAAAGGTAAATAAGCAAAAAGTAAAAAGTTTTCAAAATTAATTGTAACTTTTGAGTAGGAAATTAAAAGAAGTAGAAACTTCATCAGTTAATTTAGTAAGTGGAAAAAAGTTCAAGAAAGTTGAAACAGTTTCACCCGGATTAAACGATTCCAGCAAACTTTCATTTGCTTCTACAGCAACTAAAAGAAAACTTTCTTCAGATAACAGTAAGATTCTATTAGATATTTGATTTTTAATCAAACTGAGATGCTTTCTTAGTTCTTTTCTAATTTCAATATTTTTTTAGCAGCAACTGATTTGGAACCGTTATCAAAACGAAAGAAAATTTGTAAATTATTTTGGAGCTTTTTCAATTTTTTTTGATAAATATTTTGAGTTGGAAGTGAAACCACAATTCAAAAGAAATTTGTTTAAATTATTTACAAAAGATTTGATTTATGAACTGTTTAGTTCGTTGGTTTAGAGCTCTATAGATTGTTTAATCTGATAGCAGTCTATATTGCTGCATGGAAATCAAAAATAGATGATCAAAAAGAGGTTTTAAAAAATAAATTTAAATTTATTTGACAAAAAGCAAAGATTTTGTTGAAATTATGAACAAACCACTAAAGATTTTAAACTAAAAAGTTTTAAACAAAGAAAATGAAAAGAACATAAAGCTCCTAAATGCTTTGAAAGTTGTTCCTTGGGAGGTTTACCAAAATTGCCACAGAAATAAAATATATTTCTCTAGAATCTGATCAGTTTTATTCAAACAATTATTACTTTCTAAAACTAAAAGGTGAATTGGTAAACTAGTAAGTGAAAGCAATTATCCAAGTAGTAAATACATTACAAAATACATTACAAAATACTTTACAGCTAATACAAGCAAGCTTATGGTTGTTACCCTCAGAAACTAAGCACAAGACTAATTCTTATAATAAGTTCTTATTGACTTGGTATGTAGAATGTAAAATTTATAGATTTTTTTGTAAGCATTTAGTAAATTTTATTTAGAACATTGATATTAATTTCAAAATATCTACTTTGTTATTTAGTTCATTAAAAATCTTTCAAATGTTTATAGAAGTTGAAGAATTTTATAAAAATAAATTTAACTTTCAAATTCTTTTATTATGAGATGCTTTGAAATTCATAAAAATTTCATAAAAATAATAAAAACTTTTTTTGCAGAATTTTGAAGAATAAAATTAAATCTCACAAATGATTTTATTTAAGATTATCAATAATCAAAGAGTTTTAGAAGAAGCATTAAACTACAATCAGTAAACTAAAACTTTTGTTCGAGTTATAAACTTCTTTAGAATCATATTTTTCTAATCAAACTTTCAAAACAACATTTTGTTTGAAGATATACCAACAGAATCTGGTTATTTGAGTTTTTATTATTTGTATTTACAGCTACATCATTCGTAAATTTCAATATTCCAATCAATCCAAACCAACCAGTATACTACTTTTACAATCAAGATCTTATAGAGAAACGATTGGATGTGACAATGATGATGTTAGTCTTTGTATTTTATCCAAACTACTTTTGATTTCAATTTATTTTTTTATATATTTTTTAGGGTAAATTGTTACCAGTTATTTGGCTGGTTATTAGAGCTTTACTGTAACTAAAGTTCGGTGAAGAAGAAAAACTGTTTTTGCGGTACTTAGTAGAAAAGTTTTTTATTTTTAAATATAGAAAATATTTCAAAACCGAAGAAAGCTGTCTACAAGCCCGAATAGTCCACCGGTAGCCAACCAATAGCTTTAATTGACGGAAAATGCTTACTAATTTTCTAGAAGAGTGTGAAACTAGTAAGAGAAAATTGGTAGCATTTGTTTGATGTAACATTGAAAATACCTAGTAGTACTCGGAGACATTTCGGGCTTTATTATCTTAGAAGTTGTCAACTAGATCAAGTGCTTGTTTCAAATGAGAGAAATTAACTGATATGTCATTTTATAAAAGATTTTCTAGGAAGCAGTCAGAAAGAGAAAAAAATGAAAAAAACTTAATGACTACTAGGATATGAGCATATAAAGGAACAAAGCATGTTTGTTTGGAAATCTCTTGACTATTAATAAAATTGAAATAAGTGAAATACATTTTACGATTTTTTTTTTGAAACTTTAAGCTTATAACAGATAAAATATTCTGGAAGTAGATTTTGTAAATTATTTATTATTTTGACTTCAACTCATCTGAATTAGAAAATCCTAACAATAAAGTAGTAAATGTCAAATGGTTACCTTTAAAATACACAATATAAAGTAATTTTTTCAGTTTTGTATCAACATTACCTACTAAATATTGATAGCTGACGATTTAACACACAACTCTAGTAACTTATTACTCAAAGAACTTTATAAATGAGGCGTTATTAAATTCAATTAAGTAAAAATGTAAATAAATAGAATGTAGAAGTTAGAAAACCATTCATGAATCATTATCTTGAGTAGAGTATGATATATTGATTATTATTTGGCAAACAATTTGGTATTAGAAGCTTAAATACTCTAAAATGATCTGAATAATATTGTCAATTAATTTAATTTTAAAAGTTTAATTTATATTTTAATAAATAAATGTTTTTAATTTTTTCAATCAAAAGCAAATTAGATATTTGAAATTTTTAGTAAAACTCAATAATATTTTTATATTTTCTTAAATGTTAAATTCTTTACAAAAGTTTTTTTTGTATTAGAAGTTTTTAAATATCATACTTAAAAATTTAAAGTTTAAACTTTTTCTTTTACAAATATCTAATAAAAGATTCCAAAAACAAAATCATGTTTTATAGTTTTGTCTTTGAGGAGACTGAAGTTTTATTACTTGAAAAACCGTTTGAATTATTAGTAAAAACTTATTAAAAAGTCTTTAAGTATTTAATCAACAAAATGCAGTATCAAAAACCATTTGTGAAAATACAAAATGCATTACATAATAATCGATTAAAAAAATGATAACAGTTTTTAGCAGGATATGATTTAAATGCATAAGACTTGATTTTGTTAAATAAATGATTTTAATAGGAAAATCGAATAAAATGCTTTTATGAGTTTTTAAACCTGTTTCTTATCTAAAATTATTTTTTTTAACTTTTATCTTTACTGTCAGATGAAACAACATAATCTACAATAATTTTTTTCTATATAAGCGAATTTTTACAAGAATGAAAAAAATCTATAATCATCAATAAATTTGATTAAATTTTATTTAATAAGTTATTGGTGTATTCTAACAATATGAAGAACGTGAAAAAGAATTCAATTTTATAATAAGTAGATTAGTGCAAAGAATTATTTATAAGAAATTTTATTCTAAAATAAATTAAATGTTTACTGATGAGCTTCAAGTTATTTGATTTAAATGTTAATAGAACAAAAAGTTAATATTTATTTAGACGACTTTATCCTTAAAATATATTTTTTCAATATACTAAGTAGTTTTCACCTAGTTTTTTTTTCTATAAATTTCTGTTATTTTTATGGTTTTTAATATTGGTAGAACTTAAAATATCTCACTAGTATGTTTGCAACTATTTACAAATCGCACAATTACAAATTCAACATTTAATTATTGTAGTTAGTTTCAAGAAAGCCTTTACAAATATCAATGTTTAAGTTCTTGAAAATATGTTTGATAATTTAGGAGTTTAATCTAAAAGTTGACTTTGCATAAGAGGAACAGATGATGACGTAATTATTTCAATATTTGTTTATTCAACTGAATGAAAGTTATTTTCTTTAAAAAACTTTTGTTAAATCGTTTTTGTTACACACAAATTGAATAATTTCAAGCAATGGCTAGTAATATCTACTTTTTAAAATAGTTTAAAATTATTATTATAAATTATTTTTCATTTGATCAGCTATACTAGAAAAATAGATAAACAGTAAATATAGTTAAATATCTAAATATATCTTTTATATGGAGATAGAAGTTAAAAAAAGAGGTTATTTCATTTACAGCAGCTTTTTAAATGATGACATCATCAGTTTTAATCTTTGAATTTTTAAAGCCTTTTTTATTTCTTACCGAAATTATCAGATTTTTATTTTATTAGCTTCTGAAAGAAAAAAACAGCTAGAATTAAGTTCAACTTGAATTTCGTAAAAACCCATGAGTCATGCTTAGCAACAATACTTTCAATCAACGATTACCTACAAACACTGATGTCGTCATAACAACGTCATCAACAACAATTAACAACACGACATCATCTCCAGTCAGTGACGTCATCAACACTACGTCATCTTCGATACCAGCTCCTGCGAGCTACCTGCCGCCTTCTTATTCACGACCTTCTTCTTCAATCCAGCCTCCTCCCTACAGTTTCCCTGGCAACCGATTGGATGCGAGGACTCCGCCGCCAGCTTACTCCGAAAGGATGTCTTCAAACAACTTCCAGCCGACTCAAGTGATTGTGAGAAAATCTTTTAATTTATTTAGAAATTATTAATTATTTTTCATCTTGTTTTTTTCAGGCTGTTACTAACAATAGGAAAAGTTTACGGAGAGGAAGATTTCTGTTTGCTTTGAGCTTTACAATTATTTTTGTTGTTATTATTGTTGTTATAGTTGTAATTGTTCAAACAAGAGATGATGAAGATTTCTCTTCAAAGTTTAACTAGTTTGAATTTCTACTTTTAAACAATTTTTAAATTAACAATTTCAAAATTGCTTTTCAAACTTTTTTATATTTTATTCGCGCTTTTACTTTGACTCGTTTCCAAGTTTTTCAAAATCTAATTAACTTGTAAAATAAGAGGAACTTACAATAGCGCTACCTAGTGGTTGATTGATAAGAAATAAAAAAATTCAATTGTTGTTTCTTAAAAACTATTTCTGCATAATCCACTAAAAAGTTAAATTAAAAGCATTCATGTATAAAGAAACTTGAAAACAATTCTAATTTCAAGATAAAAATTGGAAGTTTTTGTCAAATTTTGATATTAATTAATCAAATTAAGTTATTTTTTTAGAAAATTAACAAACATCTAACAATTGTTAATCAGTTTTTTAAATCATTAGCTCGAAACGAAGAGAAATAATTTGAAAGATTTATTTTTTCAAGATAAATAAAAGACACTTTCATCAAATGTTAATATTTGGTAACCAGAGACGAGTCGTCTTTCGCGATGACATTGAAATTGGTAACAATTTTTAGATTTTGTCATCTGTAAGCATTGAAGCGCAAAAAGTAGTTTCTCACCCATGACTGAAAATCGATACGCTTCAATAATTTCTAACATTTTTCTGAAAACCCTTAAAATTAAAAAAATTGTTAAAATTTATAAAACTATTTTGTAAAACAAGATGAAGTAATCACTTGGTCACTAATCATAAAGATGAATACTGTCACTGACCTTATAAATGCTCACTACTGCCACCTGGTGACAAGATAAAATGAGAAAGTCAGTTTGTGGAAAATCAAAAGAGTTAAAATTCATTTTTATTAAAAACTGAACTAAAAATTTGATTTTAAAAAAGATAAAAAGTTTCTTTAAAATGAAAATTTGAAACTTTTATAAAATATTCTTACAAAAAATCATTTATTTATAGATTGAAAAGCCCTGAAAAAGCTCTTTTGCACCCCAACGTGGCTTTATCATCATCACTAACATCATTTCAGGTCGCTCTCGGCCCCCTAGGAGGGTCTTATCATTAAATTGATGAAAGATAAAATAAAAGTTGAATTTTTTACAAAAATCAAGATTTAGTTGAAAGTAAAAAATGAGTTTTTTTTTTATGTCAAATTGAATTTAATGATTTGATGTCTTCTTCATCTGCTCTTCATCAATTTCTGTTCTCATCTCATTTCGAAGCTTCAAAAAACTAGAATTTCCACAAACATCAACTGCACATGGACAACAACATCCACGTGAGTACTACGTCATCAAACACTGCGTGACGTCATCACGGGCATCTTTTACCAACTTGAATGAATAGAAGATGATGATATGGTTGAATTATGTGATCAATGAAGTGGAACAGCGAAATCGTCTTGCACCGTCAGTGAAGCGATCCTTATACATTCATATATCTCCGTTCATCTTCTCATCTTCTTCATTTAAACTTTTGTCCTCATCAACTTCGTCTTCCTTCAACTACCGTTGTAGCAGATGGGCCGGACAATGCCTTACTACTCGTGCGATCATGACGTCACAGTAGTACGTCATTCTCCGGACTTTCTCGCAACGAATTATCGACGTGGTGATCGCGAGCGTTTTAGTGTTTCAAGTTTTTAGATGATTTCAGAATTTTTTGGTTTTTGATTGTCGCATCAGAATCATGTTTCGATTTTAAGGGCTATGACGTCATCATCGCGTTGAAAGCGCAATCTGTATGATGCTGTTGACGTCGTTAACGCGATTACGAAGGTGATGACGTGTACTTGGAAGGATTTAAACTTGAACGCGAAATATTTCGAAGATGAAAGAATTTCTTTAGAAAAGCGATGAAGCGTGAGAATCATTGAAGCGGAACGAAGTATTTATTCATCTCGGAAATCTCTTCATTTGCAAATTTTTCTAATTATTTTCGATATTCATTCATT
Organism: Pegea sp. RAD2-039; assembly: GCA_034620365.1. NCBI lineage: Eukaryota > Metazoa > Chordata > Thaliacea > Salpida > Salpidae > Pegea > Pegea sp. RAD2-039. The sequence goes on from JAQGEQ010000202.1 coordinate 130,386, forward strand.
TTTGTAAAATTGTGAATCTTTACAATGAAATAAAAGATTTAAAATAGATTTACTTCGTTGGTAACATGTTGCATCTAAAACTTCTCAAATCTAAATTATTAAAACGCCAAAATGTTACACAGCGATGTGGACCTAGGTGCTGAGGATTTTTTAAACATTTGTCGTCAGTTCATCTCGATTTAAAAATTAGAATTTCATAAAATCAAAAGTTGTTCAACTTTTTAAAGATTCAAAAGTGATCAGGGATTTAATGGTGAAAATCTTTTGTAAGATCTTTTATTACCACGTCTTCTAAAATCTGATCTTAGAAGATCAAATAAATCTTCATCCAGAACTTCTTCAAAATGATTTACAATTTACAACAAATTTCAAAAACCAAATTTTATTTCGATAAAAAACCAAAAAGATAAAAAAATTTTGAAAAATTTTCAAGAAATTTACATACTTGTCGACCAATCAGAAATGAGTATATTAAATAAGAGACTGGTGACGTAAGAGATGAAAGATGGAACGCGTGAAGCCTTGAAGTGAAAATGTGGTAGTCTTGGCTCGATAAATCGCGAATAATTCGAAATCTTTCTCCTTCATCCAATAATAACAGCCGTCGCAAGCGATTCGATAATGTGACGTCATCACGACTTCATGACCATCTTGGTCGAGCTGACAGCCACCGATGACGTCATCAATCAACCTTTTGAACTTGTCTAATTTCATGTTAAGCTTCTTGTGGTGATCATGTGACTTGTTACTAATCGCGCGTTTTTGTTGACGCTTGATCACGTGACTTTCATCAGGCGTTGACGACGGCATTGTCATGGAAACGCAGCGTTTTGTCGTCATGTTGACGAGTAGAAAAGCGAGAAGTGGTGTTGGAAGTGACGTCATGATGATGTCAGGTAAATGTCCTTGAAGTGAGGCTTTGATTAGGGTCTTCGAACCCGCTCCCCAAAATCTGTGACGTCATAACGCGAATGAAGAGCACTGGGATGGATATGGTACACTAACCGGTCGACTAGTGTGTCCTGGACAGATGATAGAGAGGGCAGAGGACCACATAATACACAAGTTTGTATATTACTGTGTTCATCACTTGCACCAATCAGTGTGAAAATAAGCAATCTAAGAGCTGAATTTGGATTACTTTGAGGTAGAAAGATCGGGATATCATTTGAAACTGAAGATGAAGATTTAGAGATCAGCTGCAAGTGTAAGAGATGAAAGATTTGGTTTTTATTTGATTTTATTCTTACTAATCCGATCAAAGATAATTCCTGTCCAGTAAGTTGCCACCAACTTTCAGTGGCACATATAACTCGGCCATTTTTGAGTAAGCAGCCATATTGGCTATTTACAGCGTCTACGAATGCATTGAGATATTCCTGCAATAAAAAGTTGCATTGAAATTACTATAAAATGTCATCAAGAAACCTGTAAGATATTCTCTTCTTCACTTAAAACAACATCAATTGTATTTGTTCTTGTTCCAAAGTATCCATTCATGACATTTTCTGAAAAGAAAATTGTAGATTTTTACAGAAATTAGTAAATGATTTTGATTACCTGCACCAAGAAACGTGTCAATAAGAAAATAACAACTTCTTAAATTCTTTTTTAATATATCAGGGTTTTTAGCACCCTTCTTTAAATCTGTCAAACCTGAATCAGAGTTAATTAAAAATCAAGATTCTGGGGGAATTTATTTTTTGAAAACCTGTTAATAATATCATAATATGATAAACATTTTCTAAAACAGTTTGCAAGTAATCATCACTGCAAGGTTTAGTTTCCATTAAAGATGAAATTGTAATTAGAACAATGTTCCCTTCTAAAATAAAAACAGAAATTAAAACAAAATCATTAAAAACAAATTTAAAACCTTCAAAACGTTTCCAGTAAATCTTTTCTTGGTTAGTACTTGTGCTTAATAAATTGACATCTTTACTTAAACCAAACATTTGAACACCATTTAATGAACCAATAACAGGAAAGGGAAGAGGTTTACATCCTAAAAAACTCATCAAAAATAAAATATATTTAGATTAAATAAAAGTTTATAAAAATAATCATTTTATTTTTAATTAAAATTGGTATAAGATGGCTTAAATTGAAATATTTTTTTAAACTTTAGAAATATTTAACTTTTATGAATAAAATTTTTGAGAATAACTAATTGTCACCTGGTTTAGATCTGATAAAAAGTGGAATGCCGGCTGTATCTGTTACACATACAATATAATCGACCATCATAAATATAAACAGTTTATAAAATAAAAATATCTAATTTGAATAATGTTTTATATCTGGAATATCTGTTAAAAAATTCCATTTAAAATAATTAAGAATTTTTTCAATTATTTTCTTTTAGCACAAACTGGCTTGGCTTGTTGCTATGTCACCAATGGGGGTAATAATAATATAATAAGGATAATATGGGACAACATTTAGTAAAAAAAATGTGTCAGTAAATATCAAAACTCATAGATTGATAATTGAAACTAAAACTTATAATTAAACAAAGCTAAAAGTTCAGTTTCAAATTAAAACAAAAATATTTTTCAAACCGTTAATAGACAAAAATGGGGATTTCCCAAAGTAGATAATTAAATAAAATAATTTGTTTATAAAAAATTGACAATATCTACAGTATTCTTTAGAAAACACTATGATCACGACAAAAATATATATAAATTCTCATTACACTACTTTTACTCTTTAATTATTACATCTGTTTCGTAACGTAATGGTTATCACACCCGCCTGACACATGAAAAGTCTCGAGTTAGAGCCCAGGTGGACTGATATTAGCGACCAAAAAAATCCATACGAGATCCTGGTATAAGGACTTTGCTAGTATGGGTAATCACAACATTTCTAGAAGGCGCAAAACTCTAAATTTAAAGCCGGAGTTGGAGTCTCGTAGATAATTTTGTCACTGTACTCAGTGTCATTCTGGCAGCTCCAGTGACGCCAGCTAGAGGTAGCTGCATTAGTCCGTCTGCTCCGCTGCATACCTTGTTGGCGTGGAGAGTGGAATCCTGTTGCATAGACAACAACTGGATATGAATAACTTCTGTCCTAGATTACAGAATGACCGTTCTCGGCTGAAGCAGACAATTTCTCTTCTAATTATTATCTAAATTTATTTTTGAAATTTTTAAATGGACCATTTATATACAAATTTAACCTGACAGTTTTTTGTACTTGATTTGAAAGAATCATAAATTTGAAAAAAACTTTCAAAACAAATTATACTTAGCAGCAATAAAATTTTTGTTTATAGTATGTGCTTTTACTTATTCTATAGTGAACTCAAACTCATTTCGAAACATGAATTGATAAGAAGCTGTCAATTTAGAATAGTGATCACGAAAATTACTGTTATGTTTGAAGGTGATAAGACTTACTGAAAGGGACATTTAATTATCTGAAGTAAGATGTGAAAAATAAGAGTTCATATCAATTACTTCTGAAAATTTTTATCAACTTTAAAACGAAGGTTTATTGATAGATGTATATGTGGGAAACAACTAAAAGCAAATCTCTAGTGATCAAGTTACATAGTCGAGGATAAGAGCGAATAAATGCTGCTTATTCGTTGAACAAATCATTTATTTTATTGTAGATAATTGCATGATAACTTTTTGTATAATTTAAATCTTTTTATAGATCAATAATAAGATCAATTATATTAATAAACATCAAAATATTATCAAAGAAGTACTTCAAATAAGCTTTTTAAAGTTTGATTAACAAGTTTTGACAATATTTGAAGGTGTGTGGATAGTTTAGCAAAACTCTTTAATTGACAAAAAACTTTTTTGTTTACTTGAACTTGGTGATGAAGTTTATTTAAAAATAATATATTCTTAGAAATGCACATATTCTTATTAGTAGGGACTTATAAAAAAAAACTATTATCATGAAGTGACTCTGTTGATGGAAAAAGTAAACACAAATTGTATTTAGACATAAGATTGAATCTAATAAATTAAATAAATATTGATCCATATAACAAATATTTCTGGATTGTCATGTTTTATTTACTTAATAAATTCGAACTTTCAAAGAACTTAAATAAACATTTGACTATAAATTTTTGATGACTAAACATTTAGAAAACAAGTAAATATGGACCATAAGTTAAATGTACAATTTGCATTACTCAACAAATATAAACTTTTTAAATTAAAATGAACTTAAAACATAAGCTGCTTTTGATATTACCTCAAGCAGCATAAGATAAATTATAAATCACAAAAATGTCTTCATAAGAAACTTCAAAATTTGTTCTGAAAACTTAATTTTTGTAAAAAAGAAGATCTAGAAACAGAAGAACTAGAAGAAGATGCTGAAGGAAAACTTTTCTCAAAATCTTCACCTTGTGGGAGGTTAATTTTAAGACGATTTAAATAAGCAGGAGAAATTGAGATACAATCTGATATCTCATTGATCTTGTTGTCTAAATCCATAAAATTTTTAATATGCTGATCAATTATTTCTAAAGATTCAGGTGAGTTATACTTTTCAGGATCGTCATAAAACTTTACCATTTTGCTTTGTTTATCAATCTTTCCAAATATCTCTTCTTGTTTAATCATTTCTAAAAGCTTTTTTTCTACTTCTTCAATTGAGCAATCCAAGTTAGCTCTAACTATAACATCATAAAGTGAAAGAGTTATAAAAGATTTTGTCAACTTTTGAATATTTCGTTTTACTAAAGAATCTACAACTTGCTTCACTAAGCCCATATTTTTATCTTGAATAAAATGACTTGAATGCATTTCTACAGTTTCATTTAGTTTAGATACTGATCCCTGGGAATAAGCTGATATAAGCTCTTGGTAGTTGTTCACATATGACTTGACCCATCTATGAATGACTGATGATGTATACTTGGGTAATGCAACAAATTTTCCTTCTAATATTAATGATACAAGAACATATTTCTTGTAAGCTTCAATCATAATTAAACTGGTAGCAGTAGCTGGGCAAGTAACTGCTTGCTCATAAAAGTATAAAGCTCTATCAAACTTTTTCAAAGCTGTATATATCATTCCACCATAATAATAATAAGAAAGAAAATAGAATGAAGTCATCATTCCTTTTTCTGAATTTATGTCACTTATTTCAATATCCAAGTACTTTAGAGCTGGTTTAAAACACTTGGCAGCCAAACACAGCTGACAAAGGTTAGCATGCACTGATGTTAACTGTGACAATTCATCTTGTAAAATATCAATAGCAGCAGATATTAGTTTTATTCCTGTAATTGCTAGCTTTCGATTACATAACTCTTCAGTTATAGCATGAAAGATAGATGCAAATTGGCCAGAAGCAAACTTGACTTGCTCTTTTGAACAATTTGCTACAAATAAAGTGACCCGTTGAACCATCTGAGTGAAATTATCTTGTGGCATTTGAGGTGAAATCAATGTTGACTGAACGCAGAAGACGAATAGAAATCCTAGAGAATGTTCACTAACATTCAAACTTTCTAGAATTACATCATGAAGTGAGGAATTTTTTAGTAAAAGTTGATAATTTTCATCAAGAAATGTATAAAGTTGTAAATATTTCTTTGCAGAACATAAGCTTTTAATAGATACAACAACATCTTCAACAGAACAAGGCATCTCTTATATGATGACTATAAAAAAAAACAACAATTTAGTCAAGATATAGAAATCTATAAAAGTGAAAACATTTGATTATATTAAAAAATTTCAAAATAAATGATATAAAAAGTTTATCAAAAAACATTATAAATGTAATAAATTGATTTGCTGAAATTATTTTATAATTTTTTTTTTAAATATCTATTAAAACATAATATTTTATAATTTTTTTTTAAACTGAGTTAAACAAAGTGAAATATGGGGTTCACTTTATATAAAATTATACTATATAAAATATTATAAAACAAATTGCCATTAATAAAAAACAAACTAAATCATTATTAATATTATTTAATATATTATAAATTCTAATAATTTATAAAAAATTATTTGTGAGCAAAGTAAACTATTAAACCATTTCAAAAATAATTAACAAAAATTTAATTCAAATTATTTTTGCACAAGTATACATAATTTGATCATAAATTAATTACACCAATATATTACAACCACATGAAATAAATTAATCTAAATTGTAAAAAGTAATTAAAATATCAAACGATTCGGTTACATCATCTTTTTTAAAACATTATTTAACTAAACTAAAAAATTTTTTTCAAAGTTATATCAGCTTGAAGGTTTTAAGACTCAAAATTCAACAAAAACTTTGTAAGATTTAAAACGATAAAAGCAACTTAATAAAATTTGTTTTAAGTCGAATGAACATTTTTTATCGATTTATAAATTTCTTTAAATACTAATTCGTTAAAAATTTATCAAAATAAAAACTCTATAATAGCTATAATATAATAATAGCTAGCATTAATCAGTGTTTTTCTGTATAATGACTTGTTAACGATAGCAAGGAATTTTGACCAGAACCCAGCTTGAATCTTATACAATACAAAAACTTAAAAAACCACCCAAGCCCTATTCACTACCTTAAAATTCATAAAATCCTCGGCTAAATTTACCAAATCAAGAAAATGGTCTCACAAATAAGTTTTTTGTGATGTTTAAATTTTCCAAACTGCTTGTATTAAAGCAGTGACTTTTATAAGAGGTTTGCAAAAAAGCTCTTTTTTAAAATAAAACTTTATCAACTGCAACTTGTTGATATCGCATACTCAGGTCTACAAGTTGATTATAAATAACTGAACTGCAAAATATTTTGAGGATGATCTTAACTAAGTAATCCAAAGCTTGTTTTAGAGGTAACTCTTGCGCACAGCATATCAAAATATTTAAATATTATAATATTATTAAAATATTTAAATATGCCTCAACAAAGATCTTCTACGCTTACAATAGAGTTTACCTGACCGAAAATTATATGAAATAGTCGATAAAAATTTATATTGTAGTTCATTACCACAATTATCGGTGTTCTTTGAAACCATGTTTATGTTGCTTAATATAAACGCAATTACAAATGATTAGTAGCTTTATAGTTTTTAATATCTAAGCAAAGAAAATTTTTCGCCGAAAATTTTTTATTAGAAAAGTTGTTATTTGATACAAATAAGAGGAAAGATAAGTAATAAAAGAATTTCAAAAACTTTATAATCGAAAAGTTTCAAAGAATAATTTGAAAAGTTGTATATTTCAGTTAGATATAATTAATAAAATATAAAACAATTAAAGAAAACCGAAGATAATTTATAAGTTTCAATTTTCTATCTAGATTCGAATATTTTAATATCTTAGAAGTCAGGTTTTCTACAATTTTTATCAAATTTTATTTGTTTTATTGTCTTCAGTTGTTACAACTCAACAACTTAACTTTTAACATTTACGTGTTAATGTCGGAGAAGACCAGAAAGTCCAAACTACGTTTTCTTTATTCGCATAAAAATGATTATGTCACAATCGTTGAGTGATTCTTTTTTAATATTTTTGTTTCAATTTGTTTTAAGTCTTTGCTTTTTCGTTCTGATTGACAAATAGACGAGTATCTAAAACTTTTTGGGTTAATTAATTGTTCCTTGAGTCCATGGGTTTGTACCCCGTCTCGTGGCTTAAGACACAACATACCTCACTATATTACGACCAGTTACCAACTAACGACCACTAAAGTGTCTTCCTCAGCTACAAAAACCTACAATCCGTCGACTTCGGATCTAAAAGAAGTAGTGAATAAGGTTGAAGATAAATTCCGTGGCTCAAAACGTCAACTTTCATCTACTACTTCGGTCGATAAGTTTAATAAAAAGGTCAACAAACAGACCAGCTTTTGAGACATTTAAGAACTAGTAGGTGTAAAAATATATGTCTTTAAGATCAGTCTGCAGTTTCCTTGCAAGGATCTTACTGTGGACGAAGAGTTTTGAGCTAAGAAGAGATTTTTCGAAGTAATCTGTATTCTGCTGAATATTTTCGACACTGCAGTTGAAACATCTTATTTGTTTGAATAGTTTTCAAAATTTAAATATTTGTTTTGCTGCTAACTAATTCGTAATAAACTTAAATCAATACTTTTAGTAATATACTACCAAAGTTACTAACAAGTTAATGACTGATTCAGTAGAAGCTTCAACTTCTATAGATTTTTTTTTGGCGATTTAATAGCGTCATCATCAAAAGTGAAGAAAAATGACTTTTAAAATAGAAACTTTTAGCACTGATCTTATGATTGCACATCGATTGAAACATATTTATATAGCAGCTAAAAAAGACGGTAGAAAAATAATTTCTAATCAACAAATTCATCTTTGCACTCGATTGAGTCGAATTGAGAAGTTGATCAAATATAGGATCGGAAGCTGGAATCAAGTCACGTGTCAGATCGAGTTCTTTAGTGTTAATGAAAGATCAGATCAATTTATTGATGAAAAATTTAAGTTGAGAAAGTAAAATAATCATAATAATAAGTAGAATAAGATGAAAATATCTCAAAAGATCACTTGAGAAGGATCTTCTTCATAAAAGATCACTTGAGAAGGAAAGTCCTAATTTGCATAGGAGTCAATTTCACGTGGAAGCTCTTCGCATCTTTATTCGAATCACTTTTGACGAACTGAAGGACATCTAGAAGAGAATATGTAAAAGATTGATGACAAATCATCATACGTCATCAACTAACCGCGTCGATGACGTAATAAAGTCGATTCTTCCTTCCACTGTAGTCGTGTGACGTCATCAACTCGTGCGTTTGCTCCCAAAGTCAGTTCTTCAACAGATGTAAAATCCACAAATACTTTCTGTAACATCGAGAAGTGATGACGTCAAAACCAGTCACCAATCACTACTTGCTTACATTAAGGTCGACGATGACGTCACGTGACAACTTGGAGTCCTCATCACGAGCAAATTGATGTTCGAGTCGAACAAGTCGCGAACCATCGCGTCTTCGCCATAGTGACGTCAGGTGTACGTTGTCGGGAAGTGATGACGTCACAAGACGCGGTCTCTGTGAAGTGAAGCGTAAAAAAATGATCGAAAAAATGAACAAGCAACCTTGATGACGTCATCGGAACGAGAAAACATGACGACAGGTGACAAGAAGAACTGTTGCGCCATCAAGCGGTGGATGGAAGGTGAGTTGGAAGGAGTGTCAAGTATAAGAAGATGTCTCCCAATCACGTGATCAGTTTCATTCAAAGCTTCACCTACTCCTTTACCATCTTCACCCAACACTCGCCGATTCACCTGTTGTATACACGATGACGTCATCAAGCGCGACAGTGCTGGTTGTCATGGTACCATGATTTCGAGGAAGCCGTTGGCAAGACTGGCGCCACCTTGTGATCGATCGGTGAGGATAGTTAGTTGAGTAGAATCATCTTTGATGAAAGCGCGCGAGTTTATCGGGAAGTAGTTTCCCGCCACTTCTTCTGATTGGTTGAGTTTCCACGTGGGTCGAAAGTTCTTTCTGTTTTGAAATAGATTTAGTTGACGTGAAGGGGGCGAAAGAGGTGAGGGGCACCTTCTTTCAATCATCTCTCGACCATTTGAATCGGTGAAAAAAGTCGCGAAGTTATCGATGTTTGTTTCATATCTATTTGGCGGGAAGTGAAAAATAAAGCGATATGATTGGTTGAAATAAACCTGGTAATAACTTCTTTTCCATAACCATCATTGATAGGGATAGGTCCAACTTTCCATTCTACCTCGATATTATTTTGATTTCGATACAATCTCACCACTTGGTGGCACCATTCGTTAAAAGTTTGGTGAATTTCTTGAACTAACGAAGTCACGTGTTTTTCTACTTCAACTTTTCCATTTGTACATGGAAAAGGATTTGACGAATTTGGTCGAAACACATATGCACCTGAGAGGAAAGAAAATAAGCCATTTTAGTGGTAAGTTTTGAAGTAACCTGATTGCTGGTCGCTGAGGTGGTCTCCTTTACTGGAATTATACCACAACAAGTTCTGCTTCATTTGGATGTGAAGATCTGATTTGAGATTTCGTATCTCCGACATCAAACCAGTTTGCTCATCAAATTTCACTTGATAGAACTTGAAAGAAGAAGAATCAGATGATGAAGATGAAGATGAAGATTTGAGTTGTTGGTTTAAATATCAAACTTTTGTTGCAAAATTTACAAATTATTTGGAAACAAAATCTTCCAAAAACCTCGTTTATGATGGAGTAACGATCATCTTTCACTCTTGAGACGTCTTTGATCTTCTGAGGACTTGATGTGATCTGTTAAGATACAAATGAAGAGTTAATCGCGCGTAGAAACGCGAGAAGAAGTTACTTTGTATGTTGAAGTTGATAAAGCTTCGATATGAGCTTGCAAGATCATCACTGATGAATTTTGTGAATGAATAAAAGAAATATTTTGTGGATGACCCAACTGGTTTGTCACGTGATACGAATGATCAGATGAAACAGGGAGACGAATGTAGGAGGTCACGTGACGAGCAAGAGGATTGTAAGTGATCAAAGTAAACTGGTAAAAAAGTCGAAATAAAAATCTCAACAAAAATTCATCAAGAAAATTTTTACATTCGAATTTATTTCAGTGAAATGGCAACTAGAAATATTCAGATAATCACAAAACACCAAATTGTCAACTCCACCAGAAAGCACCTCGCTAATCACTTCTTTACATTCTTCTCGACCTACGTCATCATCATCAGCAACCACGTGACTACCGAACCACGTGACCCACCTTCATACAGCCGTTTTGCATAATCATTAGCTACATGTTGTTTACTCGTTCCTGACACGGCATCGTGATGTTGTGCCACTCCCATCGCTTTCTTCAGTCGCCATGACGTCACTGATCGCTGTGATGACGTCATACTGGACTCGAGTTGAGTACACGCCTACATAAGAGCTACATGAGATGATAGAAGCGATTGTGAAGTCAGTAGAACCTGAAGTAAGCGGTTGGAATCGCGCGTGTAGCGTTTTAAAGCTGGTCTACTAGTGAAGTAACCAGTCCAGAAGCTGTGAGGCCTCTCCGCGTATGGAAAGAAGTCATCCGTCTTCACGCGCCACCGCTTCGCGCTTTCATGAAGCGACTTCAAATAACATGATGGCGTCGAGTAGAAGGTTGTGATGTTGACATCCTGAAAGGTACGATTACATCAAATCAGTTGTGATGCAGAGATCACTTACAGCAGCTTCCACGTGTCTGATCAACTTGTCCATATTTTTGAACCACATTTTTGCGTTGCTGTACTGAAAATCGGAGCCCATCGTCCACATGATGTGGTTAGTGGCATAATGCTTGGCCTGTTGAGTTTCAGGTTTAGTTGAAGCAACTTTATCATTTCAATTACTTGTTCACGAGCTGTTTCAATAAATAACTCAATTTTTTCTTTCAAATTGTAATCTTCCATTAACGGGTCATCCATGATTGGCTGGTCAGCACAATATTGGTCGAAACAGAAACCGGCGGGAGGGTTATAACCATTTTGGTTGACACCTTAAAAGTTACAAAATTGCTGGTCGATAATTGGATATCACACAGCGAGGAGTTTCTACAAGTTAAGGTGCTACTATGTTTAAAAGCAGGTTTTTGATTACAAATCAAAGCTGGTATGAGGTTAGATGAAGATTAAATATCAAAAGTACCAGTAAATAGGTCGCTAGTTGGGACAGGCAAGCTCTCGCTACCACGCCAAATAAATTCCATATCTCTTTCTTTTTCTCTTTTTTCTTTATCTTGATAATCGAGACGACCAAAGAAAAGACCATCAAAACCCATCTGTGGATTGAAAAGTCGATTAAAACCACCTCAAGTATTAACAAGAGGACCAACATGTGCAAATAACGAAGCCTGTTCCCTTGAATGACCAAACGGGTCTATTTGCCAAGCAACTTTGGGTCTACCACATTCACCAAATGTCTCATTGATAAATTCAAGACCAATTGTCATCTGATCAATAATTGCTGAATAATGAGTTGAAGCTTCATCATTCATACACCAACCAGCTAATATAAACTCGAGTCTTCCTGAAAAATATCATCAACAACCACTAACACATCATCACGAAACTCTTCACCTTGTCTAACTAATTCTTTCACGTCTTCCTTCATTTTATCAGTTTGTTCAAACCACCATCTTGTAAAAAAAGCAATTTCAACATAAATAAACTTTTTAGTTGGATCTTTCAGTAGCTCATCTATTACAGTATCAAGTATATATTGCACAGCGCCTTGTTGAATAGTTACATTTGCTGAATAAAGAGATCACATCATTAGCTGTTTTCACTTTTTATTAGATCTTGTTTACCTCCATAATAATATTGGTCAACAGTTTTCAACCAGCCAACATCATTGTGGGTATGAGGAACTAGATGTACGTTCAACTTATTAGCGTCACCTTGTGGGCAATTCTGTGTAATCAGTTAAATAATTGTTGGAGTTATTCGTTTAAACTTTGAAACAAAAGTGAAAGTTGATTATTAATCACTTTTAAGAATGAATTTGAAATTATAATTTAATGGTTTTTAAAAAAGATTCATTTGAATAAGAATTTATTGGTTAGTTGAATCAGTTTTATGAATATATTGGTGACAAGACACCAACTAACCTCATATCCACATCTTCCATTGACATATAAAAGTACAGATGAAAAAACTATTATTTTTAATAAAAACATTTTCTAACAATCACAAAAACAATAAAAAAATTGATCACATAAACAAAATAAGAATTTGGGTTTTTCATAAACAACAATTTGTAAAGTTAATTATCCAAATATAAATAATTTCAATTAATAATCGAAAAGTCATTTTCACAGTGTCAAACACAAACAACTAAACAAGTATCTACATCTCTAAATAAGCAAGCTTCTAATTGTTAAGTGATTTTCTCAATACTCTATTCTGGACTTTTAAATTAAATCTTTTCTGATTCTCTCTGAAAGCTGCATATTGCTGTTTTCTCTGCAGAGCTACTTTTTGTTCTTTTACTTCTGGTAAACTTAAATATTTATCTTTTGAATATTGTATCATCTCTGAACGCGATAAAATCTTCTTCTTTCTCGGTTGAAGAGCTGATTTTTGTGGATTTCTAGTAGATGGTAGAGGGACTCTTGCTCTGATACTTTTTCCGAACAGTTTTTCTCGGTCTGATCTCCATACAGCTTCTAATTTCCTTTCTTCTGCAGCTATTGAAAGTAATCTTTGTCTTTCTTTTAATCTTGAAACGAAACCAGGTTTAGCTGAAATTAAATGATCTTTTAGTGAAACCACTTTTTTTATTCTTCTTTTTTTATATCTACGATGTGCAGGACCAACAGGTTCATACCATGCTAGACTTGGTTTATATTTTATCTTTTCTTTTTCATTTGGTTGATCATCACTTATTTTTACTTCATTCAAATTCTCACACAACTTATCACCATCAACTTGCTTATCATCCATCTCTTCTGTTTGGATTGCTTTATCACAAATATAAACCTTCCTTACTTGTTCAACTTGATAATTTTCTTTATTTTCTACAAGCTTATGAGAAAGAATCTTTTTTTTATGTGGTTTAGTTTGAATAACTTTAATAATCGTTTCATCACTGCCACTATCATCACAAGAATAAGTCTCATTGAGATGTTTTGAAACTTTCTTCTTTAAATTTTTAATTCTTTTTTGCTTCTTTAAATTATTTTCTTTCTTAATTTTATGAATCAAACTTTGTAGAACATCTTCTGCTTTTTCTTCAGATTTTTCTTCAACATTTTTTCTAGATGGTAAATCATAGAATTTAGTGTCTAAGAGATCAGTGGATGCTGTTGAATTCATGTCACTAGATGTATATCTTCTATTTACAGAACTCAATTTCTTCTTTTCACTTTTATTTAAAAGTTCTGGGTTCTTACAAAGTGTTTCACTTTGAAACCATCTTAAAATTTCCAGTGCCAAACTGAATTGGGAGCTTTCCATAAAATTAGAGAATGAAAAGTCTTCAGAATTATTCATATCAGATTTACAGATTTGTTCATTGATTTTACATGAATACATGGAAGCATCAGAAAGTTGAGGAAAGTCTCCATGATCCCCATCATTTGATTTGGAATCAATGAGGACATGACGATGGCAATCTTCATCTCCATCAATTGCTTGATATGATATTGAATCATAAGCTTTCATTATTAACTCAACTTTAATTATTTTCAGCTAAAACTAAATACAAGCAAAATTTTAATACTATTTAAAAAATGAAGTTTAAAAATTGACAATAAAACAAAATAGTCAGAAATATTTTAACCAAAAAACTTCATCTGATTCAAAACTTACTCAGCGTCTAAAGGTTGCTTTCTTGAAATGATAAATTAAATCTCTTAATTGGATAATTATAAGAAAATAATATCAGCAAATAAACAAACCTTTAGACTTTATGTTCAAAGATTAAAGATCCAAATCAACTAATTCAATATTTTGTAAATAAAATCATTAAAAATAAAGGTTTCAAAACATAAAATAAAAAATAATAATTTGTCGACTCAAAATAATAAAACTTCAATTTAATAAACTTCCAATTTTAATTTTTATTTGTATAAAGTAACCAAATAGCGATATAAACATATCAGAAAACAAATTGATGTCAGATAACTAGTTTATAACAAGAATAACTTTTAAAAATATATAATATATTGCAAAACGTTAATTGAATGACTACAAAATCACATAACATTTATTAGATACTAAAAAAAAATAAGTTAAATATTTTACTAATTAGATGATATATGCAAAAGTAGTAAATGAAACAATAAAATTCAAAAAAAAACATTTATAAAGAAAAATAAGGTTTACAACAGTTAACAATACTTGTATCAAACTTTGTTTACAGTCGTTTAACGTCTGTTAACAAATGACTAAATGACCGATATGCATAAATAAAAAATGTTAGTTGCATAAAGCTAGTTCAAAAAATTACAATTTTGAAAGCGAAAAGTAGATTAATAAAAATAAAAACTCATAAATGAAATTAAATTGAATCTTAAAAATCAAGTTTTCTGTACGAATTTTGGAACTATTAACTTTGATAATTCAATTTTACGGCTATGAGCCAGTAATAACGTATTAATAAACGTTGTAAAAAATTGTGGTAAATGTCTAAAATATAGATTTGTTTTAATCAAATCTCACCAAATTTAGGATCAATTTAAAAGTTTTTCGATGTTTATTATTTATTTAAATTTGATAGACTGTTTTAGTTCTTTATTTTAGTCAAGCTTTGCCAGTCGAAGTAGTTAATGGAAGGAAGTTAGCAGCTATTCTTCTTTTATTCCGACCAGTGGATTTGATTATAGTGAAAGGTAGCGTGCGCTGAACTATCTCCTCTCTTAAGTTTCGCTGTTTGTTGATACAGTCACATACAAACGGTTTAAAGATTTTATTTTTGCTTCCAAGGCCTTTGCTTTTCGCATAAAAACCACAAAGTGATGACACTATTCAATTATAGATTAAAAATACATTTTTCCGTCCTTGTTAGTTTGTGGCGTAGTATAGCGCGACATGTCGCATTTTCGATAATAAGACTACCTGTTTAAAATCAGGATGAGTTGTATATTTTTTTAAACTTTTTACTTACAACCCTTGCATACTATCAATTGACTTTATTGAGTAGTTACAGTAGTGTTCTTAACAACTTTTTCCGTAATATTTTTCTATTTAAACTATGAATTTTATTCTTCACAAAAAATAATCATACTTTGAATATTTAGCTGACAGCTAAAACATACAATAATTTTTTTTTAAGTAAAATTTGTAAAATCAATCATGAACCATAAAAGTCATCATCTTTTGCGCGCTATAGAATTATTTGAAAGTAATGCCTTTCTAAATGCAACTTTGTAGTATTTTTACTGAAGACAGATTCAAAAGTATATAGAATTAAAGGTTGATAAAAGAGTGTATAATAAATTTTAAGTTTTAGATTATTAAAGATTTATTTGTAAAATTTTAATTTAACTTTTATTAAAATGAATAGTTTTACATAGTTAATAGTGATTTTTTTCAAATAAATGTTATTTTAAATATTTATGGAATCCAAGAGTAATTTTTTATAATTTTTTTTTTAGTTTCACATTGTTTATTCTATTTGTTCTAATATTTCAGTTTTATTTGAAATAAAAATATATATTTAAAAAATGTAATATTTCATCAAATGATATTAGTTTTAACTTAGAATTATTTACCTGAAAATAATATTTAAAGAAATAATGATTTATTTATTTTAACATATCTTAATTAAATATAATATTTACCTTATACTTAAGATAATACTTATTGAATAATAGTTTGTTAATAATTATTTTTTATTCAAAATTATTTCAGCTGTTTAAAACTTGTAATATAGTAATCAGAATTAGTTCTTATCGAATTCTAAGTATAAAATTTGAGATGAATTTTATAGATGAAGATGATATACCACTGGATCCCTTATTTTATCCATTATACGCCCATATCCTTGAAAAAATGCAGGGCGCCTCAAATCGGGAAATCTGGGCTGCTATAAGGAAGTATGATGAAGAAGTAAAAGAAAGAAGAAAAGCAGAAGAATTGAAGAGAGTTGATGGAGATACTAGTATAGAAGAAGAAGAAGATACAGATAATGATTCAGAAGTTGGTGAAGAGCAATCGAATCAAGCTAGGGTTCCTTCTAGATTACCAAAAGAAATAAGCTCTGAAATCAGTCTCAGTGAAAGTCAGTTTATAAAAGGGCTGGCACAACCACGTTTGTTCTCAACACCATATACTAAAAAGAGTTCTAAAAATTTATTAACTAAAAGTAAAATGACTAGAAAAGGTTCGAATGTTGCTGAGCAAACACCAAGAGAGCAGTTAGCAAAAGAAGTTCAACCTGCTAGTAGCTCTCGCAAAATTTATACTAGAAAAGCTAAAGTAGCAGCTCAAGAAAAAGTGGTAGAGGCTGCTCAAAATCAGAAAACTAAAAAGAAGGCAACATTAAAATCTACTAAAGCGAAAAAAGTTCCAGAAAAAAAGAGCAAAAAAGTCACTAAGAAAAGTTCCACTAAAAGTAAGTTAAATGAACCAACAAAAAGGAGTACGACTGTTAAGAAAGGAACTCAAAATGTTAAAAATAAAGTGGAGAAGAAGAAGTCAATCCTGAAACAGAAAGAGACTCCTAATCCCAAATCTACTTCAGATCATCAGACTTGTAGTAAACGGAAGACTGTTGAGAAAGTTTCTCGTGTAGTAAAAAGCGCTCGAAAGGGGACCTTGAAATATCATCAAGGAATGAGAGAATTAAATAAAAAGTTAAATAAACATCAAGAAGATATTGATCTTTTTGATAAAATAGGAGATGACTTAAGTGATTTGGATACAATTCCTGAAATACCTGATGATACTGCAACTTCATCTTCTACTATAAGTACAATCCGAAGTGCAAGGTCATTTGGTGTCTCAGACTCTTCTAATAAGTTTATCAATTACTTAGATTCAGATGATTCAATGGAAGCACGTGTAAGTGAAGATGACACAAGTATGAGAAACAGAGCAGCTAAAACTTCTGAAGAAATGTTGAAGGCTCGTAAAAATTGGAGAAAGCGTCCATCAATGTCAATCTCAAAAAAGAAAGTTTTGAAAAAGAGGATCAATCTTACTAGTAAAATGCTCCAATTCGAGGAAGATGATTCCTCTGAAGATGAAGATTAACTTTAGCCGTTTATTTCTTTTCTTTTTTTTTAAATCTTTTGTAAATATATTGCTTTATATTTTCGGAGATTAAATTTTCTTTAATAATCATTGTTTTTATTGCGCATTTAGCGCTAGACTCGGTTGTAGGTTTAGTTGAAAGAAAATTGTTGAAATTGTTTGCTTTATTGATCTTAGTTTATTAAAAGTTCAGATATAATTATTATTACAAATTATTAAATCTAATAATTTCACATTAAAATCACATTTCATTATTCAAACATTGAAAAGCTCAGTAGGGTTGTAAAGTAGCTCAGATAAAAATCACCAATTAATGGTACAAAGTACATTTTAAATAAGAATTTTGGTGGTAAATACTTCCTCAGTAAAAAGTCAGTTCACTGAGAAACAATCGATTTGAAATTAGAACTAATTTCTAAAATCTCTAAAAACTAATCAATGAAAGCAATAAGAAACTGATGTGATAAAAAAGTTTCATTAAAACAAAATAGCTTTTATTAAACGAACATTTAACAATTTTCAAATTATTTAATTTATAATAATTTCGCTTGTTGATTATCTAACTTGCTAAAGAAAGACTTCGACGAAGTAAGTTTCGCAGATTTTGAAGTTCCCTTAAAATATTTGAAGTTTTAATTATAAGTTTATATATAAGAGACAACAAAAAACACTTACTTTGATAATCGTGGTTTTCGAGCCAGGTGCTTTTGAGGCTTTTTCTAGTTGCTTCATAGCGTGAAGTCCTTTCATCTTCTCATTAGTTTCAGCCAAGCTTTCTAACTTTTGCTGGCGATGCTTTGAGCGAGCCTACAAAAAACATCAGTTAATCACAAGAACTCAATCAGTTGGAAGATTACCTTCTGTTTGATCTTCTTCTTTCTTCGCTCACGATTTCTGTCTTCTTTTGTTTTCTCATCTTTACCAATGAGTTCCTTCTTCTCTAGAATCTCCTCAGGAGCAAGGACTTCTGACGTGGAATGAGTGATCGGTTGTACATCTTCAAGAGTGACCGCGGGAACATTCTTTATAA
This sequence comes from Pegea sp. RAD2-039, assembly GCA_034620365.1. NCBI lineage: Eukaryota > Metazoa > Chordata > Thaliacea > Salpida > Salpidae > Pegea > Pegea sp. RAD2-039. The sequence continues at coordinate 149,117 of JAQGEQ010000202.1, forward strand.
TCTATCAAAATTGAAGTTAAATACAAACTCCTAAACTAAATCAAGAAACAGACTTTAATCTCGGGATCAGGAACTGCTTGTTTAAAATGATTGTGAGATAAGACGTCAAGTTTGTGGAAGAGTGACGTCATCATCGATGTAATCTTTACATGATCAGGATTTTCTTTTTCTTCTTTATCTTGATTCACTTTTGCAAGATACTCTTTTTCATAGATCTCATTCAGTGATAGTTTGCTCTTCTCAGAGTCGAGGAGGACTTTTCTTTTGAAGTTGATTGGATCTTTAACCTCTTTGATCTTTCTCTTCACGTTGCTGAAGGCTCCATCTAGAATCCGTCTCTTGATCACAGCTTCTAGATTGAAGGTGTGTTCATCTGTGATCTCAGGTGCATTTCGGGACACATGTTCAAAATTAAGAGTTTCTTCAAGCAAGCTGTTGAGTGGACGATTATCAGACTTTGTCTCTCCCATCATCTGCCATGGTTTGTCGCTGGCAACGGGATCAGTTGAAGTCTCTTCTTGATCTTCGGAAACCTCCTCTTCTTCTTCATCTTCTTCTTTTACATCTTTCTTTTTATCTTTTGCAACATAGTAGTCATCATACATTAGATTCTTTGAAGATTCGATTGCTTCTTTATCATCTTCATCCGGGAAGCTAATATCTGACATCTCGCTGTCGCTGCCATCCGGGATACCTTGCTCCTCATCATCATCAGATCCCAAACTATCAAAATAATCAATCTGATCATCTTCTTCATCCATTTGATCCGAATCTTCTTGCTGATTTAAAAACTTCTCCATCTCAACAGGATCAAAGAATTGATCTTTTTCCGGAGTCTTCCTTTCAACATCCGCTTCTCGCTCTTCTTCCTCGTCCTCTGAGACTTCCTCTTCTTCACCGTCATCTTCAATTTCATCCAAATCTTCCTCATCAGAAGAATCATTTTCAAGATTTTGCAAGAAGTCCTCATCATCAAGAGTAGAGACACAAACCAGCTTCTCTCCATTATTCCTATTCACAATTTGAACTTGCTCCCAAATTGTGTCTTCAGCAAGTCCCTCGATGAAGATCTCAGGAAGATCAGCATCAGTAGTGGCACTGACACCTTTGTGGAGACTCAGTTGTTTCTGATAGAAGAGAGAAGTGAGTTTGTTGAAGTTGTCAGCTCTCTCATGATTGCCTTGAATGAAATCAACTTCACATTTAGAAGCATCCAAAAAATATTTTAAAGGATCCTCATCCATATTTACTAATAAAATCTGAAGATGAACAACAATAAAAGATCATTTAAACAGGCTTGATGTCATGCTTGAAAAGGTTAAAATAAATATAGAAGATAAAAATATTAGTATCTTATGATTATAATGATATTTACAACAGAAGAGAAAAGTTTAATTTTGTGTGTTTTCTTCTCTATGAAGAGTCCAAACCATGGTCTGGCCGCACCCTGTAACTCCAATAACATGAAAACCAATCACTTCTAGTTTGTTTAATATAATTCTTGGTGGTTCTTTTGCTACCCATTCCTTAAAGACATTACCTGCACTTTTTATAAGTTCAGCATTCAGATAGTGCATGACTTCTAAGTCTGCCCATTCATCACCAACAACTGTTGGTCCATTTTCTAACCGATTAACAGTTGAAACTAGCAAGTAGGGCATCGCCTATAAATCTAGTCCTACAAAATCGGCAAGTTAGTAATAAACAAGAAACTTAAACTTAATGATTGAAATTTCACAGTTGTACATGAAAAATGTTGAATAAAAAAACCACTTATAAGGATAACTAAACAAGTTTGTATGATAATAAGTGAAAGTGAAAAGTTATTTTAGTTTCAGTTTATTTATTATAAGCAACAAGTTCCTTGGGTTTTTCTGAACCATTTAAAAGTTTCAATTCTTTTTCAGTTTCAACAGAAATACTTTTAATACTTGAACAACCTCCACCAGCTAAAAAAGCTTTTAAAACGTCTCTAGTAGTCTCTAATTCATCTTCACTATCATCACTGGGAGAGTCATCATCAAATTTATCTTTAAAATCACTAAGATCTTCTTTCTCCATCAAATATCCTTTAGGATATGATTTACAAGGCACATTTATATCTTTTCGTCCTTTGCCAGATTCACTTCGTCCAACTGTCCAGACAGTACAAACAAGTGTACCGGTCTTTCCAATACATTCAAAACCCAGTTTTGTTAGCTCATTAATCACTGTCATCGGATCAGTCGCAACTTTCCAATGATCTTTCTTTTTTACAGCATTTAAACACTCTTTAACATCATTTGGGATATTATCTTCTTCAATCAAAGTAGGACTTTTATCGACTGGTTTATGTGAAGATAACAACATATAGTGAGTCATTTTATAACTTTGAAAATCTGAAATGAATTTGTTAAAATATTTACAGAATGATAAATAATTAATCAGTTATTGTTAATAATGGAAAATATTTATATAATGATACAAGATAATATTTTTCAAATTGATTTATAATGATTATTCATTAAATGCTTAGATCTAAAACAGATTTATTTGTTTTGGTCATAAAGTTTATAACTAAATTATTATTTGCTTCATACTTTTTATATGAACATAAAAAACATTTAGTACTTATAAAATTAATATTATAATCTTTTAAATTTTATAAGCTAATATAAAAAGTATCAAACACATAATAGTTTATATTAAAAAGGATTATATTTTGATAAATAAAGGAACAAACATTATATATGAAAAATATTCAAATAAAAAATCATTTTTATTGACACAAGTAAAATTAAGTTTAAGAGCTATTATCAAAAAATATATAAAATTAAAACAAATATATTTTTTTAAATAACATAATATGAATAAAAAGCTTTAGTCTTAGATATTACTGATAGAAATTAATAAAAATAAAGTTTTTTCTAACAAAACAATTTTCTTAAGAATTTTAGAGAATTATAAATGTTAAAAACTTCTAAATTATATATTTTTAAAACTTCCAGCTGAATTTTAAACTACATGAGTTTTAATAATTTAAAAATACAATAAACTTAAAGAAAACTTTATTTGAAAGTAAAAAATAATCATTAACATCACAGAAAAAACTTTCTTAATCATCTAAAATAAGAAAATTAAAAAAAAAAGTTTAATAACTTATATGAAGTATGAATTTATAAACTGGAAAAAGTTATCCTAAACAAAAGAAAAATGTTTACTAAAAGTCAGAAAGTTACTATTTGAGTAAAAAAGTAATGAAAAAAATATGAAAAAACTGTTGAAAAAATCGTTTAAATTTCAACTTAACTACTTATATTATAATATATTAACTTAATATAAAATGTAAAAACTAACCTAACTTTCAGATAATCTCACGTGGAATTTCTGAACAAGTTTTAATTAAGATTACTGACTTATTTGTCCTCTAGTATTGTCTGCGCAGAACATTTTATTTAACTTTATAAATTAATTACATCATTGTAACTTTTATGATATTAAATCATTAACAAATCTTCAGCAAAATTGAGATATATTTTAACAAATTTATTAAAAATAAAGACCTTAAGGTCTCAGATCAATTTTAACAGAAAATTTTAAGAATCAAATTGTTACTTAGCTTTCAAAAAGTGTTTAACAAAAAAACTCCAAATAAATTTATAAATAATTTAACTATAATTTCAGTTATAATTTTACAAGCTTCTAAATAAATGCCAAATAGTTCATTTCAAAAAAAAAAAAAACTTTCTTTTAGCTGAGTTATTTATGCTCCTTTTTAATATCTTAATACCTTCTATTTACTTGATGATTGCAGCTTGATTGTAGATTCAAATCCTAACCTAATTCAAATACTTTAACAACTTTTTTAAAACAAAAAATTCAAAACTTGTAAACATGTGGGAAACAACCAGTCTTTGTTTAATCATTAAATCAATGCAAATTTTAAATGTAATTTCCGAGGTATTATGATATATGAAAAACGTAATAAATATTATCAAGGTGGACAGTTTATTATAAGCTGGTAAAAGAAGCACTTTCAACACTTAACCTCAAGACCTGTCAGTCGATGTTTTTTTTACCTCGCTACTATCGATCGATGGTTTTTGAACAGATTAGAACTCTGAATAGAATGAGCTTTTACAAACTAGCTGAAGAAAATTAAACAAAATTCTGATTCTGATTATTTTACAAAATTTAGATAAATTTCGCAGTCTTCACTAAAATATCAAGAGCTCTTAAAAAAGTTACAGTTTTAAAATTTGGTTGTAAAACAGAAATCAAGCTGAATAATCATTTAGAAAAACGAAGCTGTTGTCTCGTACTTTAATTATATTTAAATCTGAGAATATTCTTAAAAAATACTTTCACAGAAAACTCTTGTTGGCACAATAACAAGATTTTGACATCCAAGCAAATATATTTGGAGATTAACCAGTAATGTTAATGATATTCTTCTCTTGAACGTTTAAATCTGATAATTTCTTTATTTTAAATTTGAAAGTTTCTCTTTTTAGCTTTTAATGTTGATTAAGTTTTATAAGCAAAGAATAATCTGTTTTTCAAACAGTTCGAATTTATTTATCAAAAAAGGAAAGCTCTAAAAGCGGTATAAGAAAAGATGCAGAAAAAGAAAATCAATTAAAGGTTATTTTCGGAAGTAAAAATCGGGAATTTCCCCAAAATCACGTGTCTGTATCATCTTCACTGAGTTTCTTCCTTTCAGTGAGTACTCAAATGCTATCAACTGTTTCCAAAACCCACGATTCGGAAATATGATTGGACGACATCTTTTCACGTGATTAAAAGCTTCCTTTAAAGTCATCCTAAAAGATAAATAGATATTTGTTAATTTAAACTTTTAAGCAAGTCTTGAAGATTACTGAAAAGATGAAGATGAAACCTGTGATATTTGATGAGGTAAGCGATACAAAGTGAAGCAGATCTTGATATACCAGCTTGACAATGAATTAATGTTCTTTTACCAGACATACTATTACTTTCAACAATTCCTGAAACTTCATCAAAATATGCAGAAATTTCTTCACTTTCTTTATCATTAATCCTGATCTTCATCTAAAATAGAAGTTGTATTCATAAATAATTTATCTAACAACAAATTGAACAAATTCTTTAATTTATATATATTATTAAAGATTATTAATAGCTCCTATATTAAACAAGCTATTTAATCTCTACAACTATCTAATTTCATTTTAAAGTTTTCACAGATTTGTTTTTCAAAGTTAGCCCAATCAACAACTTTAAATAATACCCAGTGGACTAACACTTTTTAAAGGAGTTGCCTGAGTTTAGAATCTTTTTCTAGTCTCCATCAAAACCCTTTTTTAAATCTCTTTTAAAATGTTATTCAACAAATTTGGTTTAAGTGAGTATGTTAACAAGAATAATAATGCTACCTTTAATATGTATCTATATTATATATAAAAGTGATATATAATATTGTCTTTTCATTTTCTGTAATTGTCTTGTACTTTTGATTAACAACTTATATTTATGCCTCTGTAGTGTTTCTATTTTTTATAGATTAATTTATGTTTAAGTTTGATAAGTAAGACATTCTCATTATCTTTCTACAATCTGTTTTATATTCAATATAAAAGTTGCAGAGTTTGTTATTTGCAGTGATATATTGAATAAAAAAAATAATTTTAAATGTCAATAACCAAAACTTATTAAAGTTTAATTTTATCCATATTTAAACTGATATATTTCATTTTATAAAATCTTTACTAGTAAAAAACACTTAAAAAAAACTGAAATATTTTTATAAACACAAATAAGAACTTACAACTTTGATATGTTTGAACTTCTGAGCTGGGATATTTGATGTCACATTTATGATATAATCTATCTTTTTTTCTTCTACTTTTGCTTCATTACATGCTGCAGTTCCATTAGATAAATATAATGAAGGTGTAATTTCACAGATAGAACTCAACCTACATTGAGTTTGCATTGCTTTTAAGATTATACAAAAAAATCTCACCCTAAAGTTCAATTTGTTTTCTTAAAAAATCTTAATTTACTTTTAAAGAAACTAATGATACAAATGACTGCTAAAATGATTTCAAATACAAAGATTTCTATAAACTAAAAAAATTTAATAAATTATTTATCAATATAAGCAAACAGCAGTATCATTACATGGTTTGCTTGAATTTAAAATGATTTATTCACTTTATATCAATAATACCATCATAAAAACTGCTCTAATAAACAAAATAGTCACTAAAAAAAAATTTTCAATAAAATGTAAACAGATTTATTTATTCATAACTATAAATCTCAAAATACAAAAAAGGATGTAGGAAAATCATCCTGAAATTTGTTCTATATTTATGACATACATAATAAAATAAATTTGGAAGTTGAACTCAATATATAGAACTCAATATTGGTGCTGACAATAGCGTTTGTTATCAATGTATTGTAGTAACTAAAAAGTAAACAAAATGACTAATTAAAAATATGTCCGTCAACAGAAAGTACAAAGCTGATCAAATATTATTTTAAAAGTTTCTTATAAAGCTAAAATTTAATTAGATTTAATTCAAAACTTAACATTTTTGTTAAGAAATAGACATACCAGTTTGTTTTTGGAGTTTGTTCTTAGAATAATTTTGGAAAAAATTGAGGTTACAAAAAAAAAGAGTTGAAGTTACAAAGCAGTCAATCTCTGCCGGGCAACATCTAATATATATTAAAAATTTATAGTTAATCAGAAAATTCTTTTTTGCATTTAATCATAATAATAAAATCTCCCCTATAAGACTTGGCCCTAACTGAAATGATATTTCTATAAATGGTTACTCTAATAGTTCAATTTCTCTTATAATAAAATCGTATTGTTCTCTTTATTGAATATAATACAGTTTCTAATCCTTCGGAATCAACTTCTAGTTTCTAGATTTTCTTATAACTGACTATTATCATTCATTCTCCAAACATAAGCTTATTATATTTGAATTAAAATCACTTATAAATGTCACTGACTTTTTGATTAAGTTAATTTAAGCTAAATAAACTAATTGGGGGCTTTGAATAGTTTGATCAGTAAATTTTTGGAAGTTATCAATTAGAATTGATTCAGTTAACTTATATTTCTTTTAATCTTAATTTACTAAAATGTAATTTCAGCTTCGTTGACGTTTTATTTTTCTCACTTTTTATAAAGTGCTGATGTAGACTAAAATCAACTCAAATAAGAAATTCATCTCTTTCTACACTTTGAAATGATTCTTTAGTAAAATGATAGCAATAAGAGCTAATACTTAAGGCAGTTTTATAATTTCTTGAAAGTTAGTAGCTGTAGAAGAAAATGAATAGCAAATTAGCAATTACAAAAATTTAGTGATTAAGAAATTAGCTATTTTACCGTTGATTGCAAACAATAATAAAAACCTTCTTTAGTTTCATCAAAAATTATATTTTTGTATGAGTTAAGTTTTACTTCTAAGAATAGAAACAACTTTTTGAGACAGATTTTGTTATCTAGATAAGAACTAAGTGAAGTTTAAAGCCTTGATTTGATGGACGCTCACTATTTTGTAGGTTTGTTTTTATCTTTATAGATATTTGAAAATAGTAAATTTAAGATCTAACAATCTAATTTTGTTTTCTTAAAAAGAGATCTTTGAATATTAGCTGTAGCTTTATTAACTTTTTTTTAGCTTATATCGTTATTAGCTATTTGAAAATTATAAACCCAAAAAGACCCTTAGCATTTACAAGGTATACATCAAGTGCGTACTTGCACGAATTTTGCTTTTTAATCAGCATTTGAACAGCTGTTTTATGAAAAAATATTTCAAGTACTAAATTTTATGTTTATTACAAGTTTCTTATTTGTGTATTTAAAGTTTTAATAATACATTTGAAAAATATATTTAAAGAATGTTTTTAATATGTTAACACAGCTTGTAGTATTTGTGTAGGTTTTTATAATAAATAATAATTTGTTTTCAGTGTTTTTAATCAGTTTAAATTAATAATTGCGCTTGAAAAATATTTGTGACTTTTTTTACATTTTATTATTCATTATTGACTGTCTAAACCAAAAAGTTCAATTTCAAATTGTTTCTTGAAAGCATAAATTGTTATAATAAGGAAGAAACAAAAAAAGTTTTTCTGAGCAGCACAATAACCAGTTTTGTCAAAAGTTTTTGTTTTTTTACTTTACTTTTGTTTATTTGTTTTTAATTATATAAATTTTAAATTTTTTCACTTTTATTTATCTACAGGAGCTTCTGCAATGATTTACTTTAATAGATTTCAACATTTTGTTGCAAATTTTTTATCTAAATTATAATTTTATTTTTATTATTTTTTGGACAAAATTAAAGTCTTTAAAAAAATTGAGAAAAATTTTGATTCACATTTTTGTAAAATTTGATAACATCCGTTAAAATAACCGAAAGTCCTCTCAAGACTACCTTAATTCAAAACTCTAAGGATCTTTTCAAAGTGATCTTCCTTAAAATTTTGTCACTAAATTTTGAAGATGAAAAAATAATTGAACAATTATTGAAAACTGAAAAGAATATCTGAATAAAATATTCAATATTTACTCAAAAAAAAAAATTTTCTTATTTAAATAAAACCTTAATTTTATTGAAATAAGTTTTTTGGTTGAGTTTTTATCAATTACTTTCCTGATTATCAGCAGAATATTTGTTGATTCAATTCGACTCCGATATTTTAGAATTGTAATTTGATGATGAATCATTATTTGAAACGTTAGAAACAAATCAGTTTAATTGAAAGAAAATTTTTAATGATGTCATTTACTCACAGGTTTTATTTTCACTTTCACCAAATTATATTTAGAAAAATAAATTTTCATGAAAAAAAATAATTTCTCAATTATACTACGCGTTTTGTGACGTCATCTATTCGATTCTCTTTGCGCTTTCTGTCTCTTCTTTCTCTTCGAAATTCCGGAAGCCTGTGTGCAAGTAATGACGTCACAAAGCAATGTTTCCTGTATGCTAGTGTTTAACTTATGGTCAGAAGCAATAGAGCTTGCAGAAGAGTCTGTTCCTTTAAAGGAAACTTTTGATGACTTTTTTTTTCGATTTTTTTGCAGCTTTAAGAAAAAAATAAAAATTTTGTGATTAATAATCAAGTCACGTGATTGATCCTGAAGATGTCACTGACAGAAATTTCAATCAAACAAGAACCACCAGCACTTCAAGATGACGCTATTGAAGGTCTTATTCTAAAATATTTATTCAAATTTTTTTATTTTTTTTATTTTTTTTTTAATCACAGTATTTTGTTGATTAAACAAAATCGATAGAAGTTTCTAGATAGTCGAGATATATCTTTTATGACGTCATGTTTGATTAAAGCTACAAATGTAGAAATAATTAGCAGAAAATTTTTAAAAACTTTTTCAAATTGCGGAACAATTTTTGAGGAAATTTTTATTTGAAAATTTTCTTTAAAATTTCCTGATTTTGTGGAAATTTGGTGAAAAATAATTATTTGTAAAATAAAAAAAAAAGATTTGATTTTTTCGAGTAATTATCAATAAAAACTTTCACACAAAAATATCTTCAAAAGTTTAGAAGTAAAATATTTGCAAAAAAAAATATTAATTTTTTTGAGTAACTTTAAATAAATTATAAATTTTGAAACTAATTTTTTTGTTGTTTATTTTTTAATTAGTAAATAAATAATGTTTGTCAGAAAATATTTCAACAGATTTGCTAAATGCAAATATATTTTATTTACAAATGAGTAATTCAACGAGAATAATTAGTAATTGATAAAAATACAATTTTACTACAAGGATATAAACAAAAAAGTATTTTTACTCACAATCAAAATAATGAAAAAATATGTTTTTAATCGCAATTTAATTAAAGATTTTAAGATTAAAATTTGATAATTTATTATTTTGACATTTTACTAATTTGATAATTTTCCCAATTTGCTTTTTTATTAACTTTTGTAACTCATATACTAACTTCAATTTGTATCGTACTTGTCACATAACTTATCTGACACGCTTCCGGTATGACGTCATTACATGAACAAGCGGGCTAATGTGTTTGTGACGTCACCATATTTTTAAATTACTCAAAGATGTAAACTTGACAGAAGATAAAGAAGCAAAGAATAAATTAGAAAACCAATTTGCAATTTCGTCAAACATGGTGGGCGAACTGACCAATGGCAACCGGCAGATTCAACTCTGGCATTTTATTCTTGAACTCCTTCAGAACAAAGACTTTTGTGACATCATCGACTGGGAAGGGTGTAAAGGGGAATTCGTGATAAAAGTAAGTGAAGCGACAACGCGCGTTCAAGCTGATGACGTCACGTTTTAGGAGCCAAGTGAGGTGGCGCGTTTGTGGGGGATTCGGAAACGAAAGCCGACGATGAATTACGAGAAATTGAGTCGTGCGTTGAGGTAAGAATCGCGTTTGTGACGTCATCGATTAAAGATGTTATGACGTAGGTACTATTATGATAAAGGAATTTTGAATAAAACAAAAGGAAAGAAATATGCTTATCAGTTTAACGCGCGCGCTCTTAACATCCTCTTCAAATCAAAGATCTTCTCGAAAGGTGAGTCATCTATTCCGTCATCTTCTCTAATCTTGATCTTCATCTTTTAGATGAATCTTCTTCATCGCCGCTTGTGACGCGCACCCATTCGATGACGTATCCTTTCGATGAACAACATAAATCAGCCTTTCGACTTGTCGCGTCATCGACACGATCATCAACTGATGACGTCATCAAATCGCCCAAGGTGGAAGTTAAAAAAGAAGAGAGACGAAATGAAAAGAAGAACAGAAAGGTGAAACGCGCGTAATGACGTCATCAAGTCTGAATTGTTGCTTGGCAACAGAACTTCGATTTTTCGATAAACAATTTCGACCAACGAATAACAAATGGTGGACGAAAAGGGCTGATGACGTCAGCGACGACGCGATTATTGTATCCAGGTAACTGTTAGCAACGGACGATTCTCCAAACGACCTTTAACTTGCAACAGGTCTCTCGACTACTCGACGATTCTACAACAATCGCATGATGACGTCACAACAGCGATTACGTGACTTACAACTTCCGGTCGAAGGCAAGCGCTTCAGTTTCCGTTCGGATGAGATTCAGGTGCTGATAACGTAAACAAATGACGTCATCTTGTCGTCATGTGACCTTTCAGGCGTATGCAACGGAGAATCGACGAAAAAAAGAAGCAAGTCGTCATCTTTTTCCAGCGGATGTGACGTCATCACGCGAAATACAAATGGTGGAGTTGAGACGCCCGAAGCCAAATGAGATGAAGTTCTTCTTTTCAGGTGATTCCCCTTCCAACAAATTCAAATCAGACTTTAATCTTTTGTTGATCTTAGGGGCTTCTGAGAACGCGAGAAACTTTATCGAGCTTCATCGTCCTGATCCTTGTCATCTCCTACAAAGTCAGTTCGTCTTCGACATCTCACGCGTCGATGACGTCATTCTTGTTACAGATGACACAAAACACAAATCGCTGGAGAGCCTAGCAACGGATTCAAGTGAACAGATCTTCCCGCTTAATCTCAGCTGTTCCGCGAAAAGTCTGCTGCTTAAGATTGTCGAGTCCCAAAGTGATGTAGCTCCTCTTTCAGATCTTGATCACCAGCACGACGCCTCAATGACGTCACGCTTACGTCATCACTCACCGTCGATGTTGTCGCCGTTTCGAAATTTACGTCTCACCGACGCACCTGCAAGTCCGCGCCGGAAGCGATTAGGGAATTCCCCAGAGAAGAAACGCGAGAACTTCGAATCACCGTCAAAGAAGCTTCGCGCTGAAAAGCTTCCCGTCAAATTGCGATTGAAGAAACTTTCACCTTTTCAAACTACGCGTCGCGTGGTTATGACGTCACAGCTTCGACGATTAGAAGAGAAGAATTGGGAGATACTGGAGGATCAAAGAAGACACGAAATCTGGAGGTTGCGAAGAAGGAAGAGCAAAGATGAAGATCTAATGAAGAGGAGTTGTAGTGAAGACAACATCTGCTGTCAGAAGATCGTCTCGAAGTGATGACGTCATCTCCTCAAACGTTTCCAATTTTGTTTTTTATTTAAATCCTTTTATCGTCCGTCACCATGACGACCGAATTTCGTCGAAAATGGCTTTTATCGAATTGAAGTGAAAATTTCTTTTTTGAATAAAATATGATTTGAAAATTTGGTTCCGCTTCGCTGATTTTGAAGTAGTCTTTGCTAATTGATGTTTCATCAAAATACTCATTTGATTAATGAGATTTTGTTCAGGTCAGATGAAACAAAGATGTAATGACAAATATTTATGACTAATCTATTAGCACATGATTATGCTTGGTCTAGTAAGCGAGTAATTTTATGGCTGACAAATCAGTTTTGATTTTGTAAATAGCGCCAGCTAGCGGTCGATACTTAAAAATAAAATTTACTTCCGCTAGGTGGAGTAGTTTGTCTTTTATAATCATATTATTTTTAAAAAATATCAAAACTGACAAACTAAAGAATTGTTTTTAAGTAATTTCTAAAAGTTGTCCTGAAGTCCTCAAAGACCTTCAGTGAATTGGAAGCATTATCATAATTGGTAGTTTCTAATTTCTACAAACATTTTTCGTAAATTCTTTGAATCTTTACAAGATTAGGAAATATTAAAAATCAAATTTCTGTTTTTTCAATCTCTTAATCTAAGCGAGAAGAAGATCAGATCAAAACTTCCTAATAAGGCAACTACATCTTTCAAAGTGACGTCACGATGAATTTAAAAACGAACTTTATTAGTGGAATGCTAATCGGGTAAAAAGGAAATCAATAAAGATGACTCGATATAAAGAGGCACCATTGATGCAACAGGGGCGTAGGGGTCCCACTAACAAGTCGTTGCCATCGAGAAGTCATCACTTGGAGGTTTTGATTGATTGTTTAGTTAAAGAGGCGATAAGAAGAAATAAAAAAGAAAAAAAAAAGAAAACGCGCGCGCATATGATGCTTGTACAGTGAACTTGAAGATGTCCTTGTAAAAATCAACTGAAAGAGCAGCAGTGATGACGTCATGCTTCAGCAAATGTGATGACGTCACACACTAGTGACGTTTCGTTGGAGTACGCGAAGGTAAGGATGAAATAAGCGATGAAAGAGAGACAGTCGGAATTCGGTCTTCGATCTTATCATTTGTAATCACGTGAGCTTCTTCTCGCGTCGCTGAGCGCTCATCGTAGCAGTATGACGTCACGATGTCCGTGTTTGTGGAGCGGAAGTTGATGAGATTAGGAAGAAGATCGTTGAAACACGTAGGTGACCCTGAAGAAGAAATGAGTTTGTTGAGGAGTAATAATTGAAGAAGAAACCTAAAGTGACGAGCAACTGGTTTCGATATTGGATGTAGTTAGTCGCGAGGAAATAGATGATTGAACACGCGAAGAGAATGTTCAGGAAGAGGATGATCTTGAAGTTTCCTAACCAATTGAAACGTCCAAAACTTCCTTGAAGCTCAAAATCGGTGATTCCTGAAAATCCCTGATCAGTAAGATCAATAGAAGAAGATCAACTGACCTAAGAGTCTCGAATGAATCGAGAAAGATGAGGAAGAGATGAGGATGATGGCTGTGTTGAGGAGGATACCTCGAAGAAGGGTTTGTTGGGGTTTAGGGCGAAGTTTTGTGAGAGATGGAAGACTATAGAGTCCCACAATTGAAGATGCTGAGAGGAAGATGATGACGACGATCTCAATGAAGATTCCACAAGCCCCAAACGCTGACATCGAATTTGCCCCGAGAACATTTGTTCGATTTCGACTCCCCAGCGTCATTTCGTGACAAATCGATGACGTCATCGACTCGTAATCTCCTCCACGACAAATCGAACGCTTTTTCAAGTTTCTGTCGAAAACACGAGTTGTCACGTGAGTGGATGACGTCATCACAAGCACCTGATGTCATCGCGATATCCGCCTTTGAAACTATTTGAATGAAGTTCTTCATCTCCGTAAACAATCATCTTCCCGATGTGGATCATCACCTGAAGATCAAATCATCAAATTTCGACCACTAGAGGGAGTAAAGCGTTGCTCACTAGAAACAGGGCTGCTCCTGTGATGAAAATTATGATTGTCATGACAACGGGACACAAGACGTTCCTCTGTAGAGATGTTGCTTTTAATTTATCTTCAATTTCGGATTTTTTTAACCAAATTTCCCGCAATTTATCACACATTAAAATCTGTTGTTGATGCGATAAGACACTCAAAGGACTCAACTTCTTACGGATTGAAGTCTGAAGATGAAGAAGATCAGTTGAGAGGAGTTTATGATCATTAACTTACCTCTTCTATTCGAAGTCGACTGATCTCTTGTTCATAATTTCCAAATATATTCGGCTTCACTATAGAACTGCTGACTTTGTTGAAGATGATGATTAAACCTTTCGGTGTGAAGATGAGTATAGTGAAGAATAACCAGATACAAATAATTCCTGAGTGGATATACAAGATGATACTTGATCCGTATTCGACGACCAAGCCCTGCATATCAACCAATCAGCTGCTAGGAAATTGTTTAAAGTGAAATTGAATACTTACAAAGTAAGAATGATCAGGTTGCACAAGTGCTATTGATACAAGTATAATGCTAGAAATTATAATGAGAAAAAGAGCAAGTAATATAGTTGCTTCCATGACACGTGGTAATTGTCCTCTTCTACGAGTCAAGCCAACAGATTCAGTATAAAAGTAAATAAATGGGATAATAATGATAAGTGAGAAGTAGTTGAAGGAATACATACATTCCCATATTGCTAAATAAAACAGAAAAAAACATTTTAAACAATTTGTAAATTGACCTTTGAACTAAATATTATTTCATAGCTTACTGTTTATTTAATCAATATTTATTTACAGCAATTTATTTTTTACAAATTTATTAACAAAATAAAAGTAAATACTTACAGTGAACTAATGAACCATTTAACCATTCTAATAAGTAGCTATCTGGATATAAATGAACCACCTCATTGCTTATCATCGACATTGGTAAAAGTAAAGAGTTACCAATTGCTACCCCAACTGGTATAGCGCAAATATACAAGCAAATCCTGTTTACAAAATATTAATTAGTTAAAGATAAATAAGCAAGTGTCAGCGAAGCACTGAGTTTCTAGCATGTGAGAAAATCAAATTTTATTTAAAAATAAGTAATTTAACCTGTTTGTTTTGGCGTAATCGTCAAACATACCCCCTCCTAATCTTTCACTAGATTGATGATATTTCAGGAGTTGTATATATGACAAGATGTATACGCAACAGCAAAATAGAAGTACGATAACATGTACTCGTAACTAAAAATAATTAAGTTAGAAAAATTCCATAATTTTCGATAAAAATCAAGTTTTTAACTGGTTATATACATGTGGATATAAATAATCTAATCACCAAATTATAAAATTCTTCTTCTATATCTTCAAAAGGTTTTTTCTTTGGTTCTTCAAATTCTTCATTTAAGTGGTCTTTAACTGAAGCTAATATCCAACCAAATACATTAGAGACTAAAGTGAAAAATGACATTATGTATTTACATCATTTAAATTTTTAGAAGGCTAAAAAACAAATAAAGTTGACATAAAAATTATAATCAATATTTAATATGAAAAAATTATCAATAAGTTCATGTCTTTAGTATCTCTTGTTTGTTAGCCACAGGACTTATAGTCATCATGTCCCCAAGAGCAACTGAAGGTTCGGGTAGAATGAAATCTACTTTTTCTTCATCAAGAAGTAAATCAGATTCTGAAGGTATTTTAGGTTTAATTGCAAATTTCTTATTTCCAACTAATAACTCAACTTTAAATAGATGCTGGCGACTCATTTTAAAAATATTTACAAAACTTGCTAAACTAAAAATGATAAACAAACATGAATATTTTAATAATTAATATTATTTATTACATTTTCTGATAACTAGAAAAGTTAAGAATATTCACACCACATATTTAAATAAACAAATTAAAATATTTCTTTAATTCAAATCACTTTGATAAGTAATTACTCTTTCATAAACTGAAGAATAAATATAAATGAATTGCTCTAACACCTCAAAATATGGATAAGTTGTTTGATTAAATGGTTAATTAAAAAACTATACAATTAAATCATATGTTTAAATGTATAATTAAAAGATAAGATTATTTTATAAGTATAGTTTTTGAATCAAATTAAGAAAATAGAACAAAATTACATTTTAATAAAATATTCTGTTTTAAATACAACATTCCTAAAAATTAATATCAAAATTCAATACTAATAATAAAACATATCATCAAAAGAAAGTTAGAGAGAAATAAACTAGATATTTCAATTCATAATATTTATTGACAGGACTATTCATACTAAAAAAAAGAAAAATATTTTATAAAATGCAAGTGACCAAAAAAAAGCTATATATAAACAATTTATGTAAAAATTTGTTTACATTTCAAAACTTTACAAATTTGTTTTAAAAGTACCAAAATCTTAAAACTAATTTTTAATGTAAACATTAAAAAACTGATTTAAAGCTAAAACAAAATTGCATAATTTTGGAAACTATATCAGATACAAGATAGAAATTTCTTAGTTGTAGTAAGTTGTTTTTCTCATAAAATTTATAAATAAAGCAGTCCCTAAGAAAGTATGCAACAAATACATCTAGAGTATATGAATACTGAACTTGCTGATAATAATTCTTAAATATAATTTTGATTAGTGAAATTGCATTACTTATGTATGACATGAATATTATTGCAATATTATAATTAATCACTATTTCATAGTGATGCCCGTTTAAACTATTTAAAAGAAATTATTTTCAAAAAACTACAGCAAAAGTGAATTTGAAGTGTTTCAAGTGATATAATAGATAAAAAAGAAAAGTAAAAACTTCAGAAAACACACAAAAGCTACTTTGGATGCTTACAAAATGCGCACATCATGTCAATCAAAAACACATTTTACAAATTCCAAAACTTTAAGTAGTTTGATAAATTTTCTTTTAATTAATAAAATTAATTTAAGAATTAATGAAAGTAAATAAAACAAGCTTATATTATGTTTTTATGAGAATCTATAGAAGAAATGGAATCGTAAAAGGTTTAATTAGATTGTAAATATTTTTACTATTATCTAGTTTATTTAATAAATTATTAGTTTGGAATTACAGCTTCTAAAGTTACATTTAGTCTTCTTTTATCCGATTTTCTCCGCAACTGAACAGCATGATTCGATTATTTTAAATTTAGCCGCTAAAGAGAGTATAAAAAGTTTTTTTAAGTTTAAATATTAGACCTTATATAATATATAAATTCTATTTTAGTTTTGACCTAGTTTGACTTTAAAGTTATTTTTATTCATTCATTTTATTTTACAAAACAATCTATTGGCTTTTAAATTTATAGAATGTACTGAATACAAACAAAGATTCATTTATTAGTTTTTGAATTTGAAAATAGCATTTTTACTTTTTTTTACTATCTGTAATAATTTGATTGAAACTTTTCTTTATGTTTTCTTATTAACTGCTGATTTTTCTTTCTTTTTTGGTGAATTGCTTTTTTATTTTCTGGTTTTATCTTTTACTTTTAAAATGTTTGTTAGAGATCGCATTACTGATGTTTGTTGTATATCTCAACTTGTTGTATTTTAACTTTGTATCATACTATCTTTCAGACTAACAATATCCAACTGTTTAGAAGAAACTCTTTCACAGCCTATCAGTAGTATTAGTTGAGTTATGATTGGCTGATGGTGTTGTGAATTTACATACAATTAATTAGCACATCTAAAAGCATATATAATGAAATATAGTCTAGTTCAATTATCAAATAAATTAAATGAATTTATTAAAAGAAAGCATAAAAATAAAACACATTTTTTTAAAACAAATGAATATTCTCAGTAAATATTTTGGAAACTGAAGTAGCTACGAAACAACATTTTTGAAACATATCCAATTAGTTCTATTGTGTAAAACTACTGAACTAACTGTTGCCAAATATCACAAAGCTTTAATAACTACTAATTATAACAATAATAATTTGCTGTCAAATTTTTAATGACAACATGAAACTTGCAGCCATCTAAAAATTTATTGATTTTTTTTTCTTTTTGTACAGTTCATTTATGAATATTTCAATTACTAAACCATTTTATAATCTATACTTTATATTTCTTATAAATAAAAAGAACATTTTAGTCTGTTTTTTGGTCTGTTGTTATTATGTCTCAAATTTTGGTTTGTTTTCTTTGTCAAGTTTGTGATGGTTTATTACGATTAGTTTTAAAGTGTTTGTATACTTTGTATGACTAGATTAGGTTAAGTTATTGATTAATAAAAAAAATTTCTATAGTTGTTTTTCGGTAATCTTGCAATAGTTTTGTTTATTATTTACAATTAGTGTTTATCAAGATATAAAATCTTATTCTAAATTTATAAAACTTTAAGTTAAAAATAGTTCTAATTATGAACTTATAAGCAAACATGTTTTCTAAATGGATTTAGAATGTTCTTATATTAAGTAGATATAAGTTTGAACTTTACTTATGTTGTGATTAACCAAATTATTTAGATTTTATAAAAAGTAAAGAAAGATGAAAATAGGAATAGTAGGTTTTGGTCATATTGGTGAATATATGTATGACTTTATTAACAAAAATAAAGAAGAACATGACCTACAAGTAGCATTTGTATGGAATAGAACAACTGAAAAGCTTCATCATTTACCTAAAGACTTAATTCTTGAAGATTTAAATGATGTTAAAAAGATGTGTCCAGATTTGATTGTTGAAGTTGCTCATCCTTCTATTACAGAACAATTTGGAGAATTATTTTTATCAGTTTGTAACTTTATGATTGGATCTCCATCTATTCTCAGCAAGCAAACAGTGAAAGATCAACTCTATGAAGCTGCAATCAAATTTGGAACTGCTTTATATGTTCCCTCAGGGGCTTTATGGGGAGCGACTGATATACAGAAGATGGCTTCAGTTAATTCATTAAAAGGATTAAAAATTACCATGTGTAAACATCCAACATCTTTTAAATTAGTCGGAGGAGTCAAAGAGATTAATGATAAAGTCATCGCGGATTTAGATACTTCAAATAAAGCTGTTGAACTGTTCACAGGATCTGTAAGACAATTATGTGAAGTTGCTCCTGTTAATGTAAACACAATGGCAGTGGCAAGTATAGCAGCAAGCAACTTGGGTTTTGATAAAGTTGTTGGTTCTATAATATCTGATCCTAGCTTACTAAATTGGCATGTCATAAATATAGAAGTAATTGGTTTGACTGATGAGTTAGGAAATACTTTTGTAACTTCTACTACTAGAAAGAATCCAGCTCTGCCTGGAGCAGTTACTGGAAAAACAACACTAACTTCAATATGTAGTAGTCTGTTGCTTGCTAGAGGAAAAGGTGTTGGAGTTCACCTATGTTAACTGAAGTATTTTCGGGTGATGGTATTTTAAAAGTATTTAATATTGGTGTTATATCATGTTGTCTTATTTACAAGATTTTTTATCATGTGTAGAATGAATAGAACTTTTGAATTTAATAAATTTTGTTTTATCAGTTATCATCATAGTTTTATCAGAAATTGTTGAAGTGGTTTAAATGTCAAAATAAAGAAGTTATTACAGAAAACCAAGTTAGATATTGAGCCAAGTAATAAGCCAGTTGATAAATAATGTTATGATCAAAAAATGACTTTATCTTGTGACTTAAATATGATATTTAAAAACTTCAGTAAAATAGCAAAGATTTAGTTTTAATGAAGTCTAAAATAGAAACCCTGAGAAAAGTCTTTTACTCAATCAATAATCACAAACTAAACTGCTAATGATGGTTTGATGATCACAAACAGGGTCCCATCTCCTCTTAGTGTCTTCTAACTATCTTCTCAAATGATCAACCAACAATTCAACTTCTTATTAGCTGACTGTAACTTCAATCAATTAGATCTTAAAGAGATTTGAAATCTTAATTATTTGTTTTTTCAATCTTTTTAATAATTTCACTTCTACTAGTATTTACATGTTGATGATATATCCTTATTACTATTAGTTGAAAATTTATTTTTAGAAAAAAACAGAGGTTTTTGTATAAGTTCTAATCCGATTGCAATCACTAAGTAACACTACATAAGAATTAGCAATTGTCATCATTTTGAAATTACTTTTTCAGTTTTTTAATTTGTTCTTAAATCATTCAAATGAGTTTTTAAAATTGAGTTAAGTTTTAAAGCATTTAAGGTTGTTTCAGCTTCTAGATTATTTCAAATTTTGAGATTTGAAAATTTACACTCTTATAAAATTAGTGCAATTATGAGTTGCATATGAGTTAACATTTTAAATAATATTTGATAGTAGATAGCTGTTAATAACATTACAAAGTTGATTTAAGATAAAACCAATTTCTAAAGTTTTTTACTTTGTAAAAAGCAAAGTTGAACTTTTCAAGACCAGTTAGGAGCTTGTTGGTCGAGCTCAAGTAGCTAGCATCTTTATAGTGACGACATTTGAACTGCTGAAAGTTTATCTGAGAGTTCAGAGCATTGTCACTCTCACGCGTTGTTTACTCCCAAAAATCTTAGAAGAGATGAAGAAGTAAGGTTTCTGTGATCTTTCAACTTGCGTGAAAACTTCCGAGTGACGTCATCGGGTGAATAATTTTCAAATTTGAAGTTTTATTGTTACGAAGAATCGCGTTAATTACGCGCGAAGATTTACAACAATTTTTTATGAATGCTCGAAATATTTAGAAACTTTAAGTTAATACTGATCAATTTACACAATCGTTAAAAGAAGAAGCAGTGAAGCGGAACTTCACATGATTGGACGATTGTTGAAAAGAACCTCGACAACCGACGAATCAGCCATCGTCGAGATATCGCCGATATCGCGATCGTTTCGCGCGATCTTCCTCAAAATTCGCCTCATAATCTTTCCAGATCGCGTTTTCGGTAATCCAGGCGCGTTTTGAATGACGTCAGGCGCCGCAAAAGCTCCGATTTGTTGCCGAACTACAAACAGATTAATTCAGAGCGTAAATGGGGCGTATGGAACAGGGGCACCTTTAACTTTCAATTCAGCGACCAGCTTCTCGTCGAACTCCAAACCTTCTATCAACGACACGAAGCAATAAACAGCTTCGCCTTTTAGCGGATGCGGTTGACTGACCACAGCTGCCTCATTTACATATTCGTGTTCCACTAAAGCTGATTCCACTTCAGCCGTGCTCAATAGATGACCTGTGATGACGTCATTCGATGCGTCGTGATGGCGTCATCACAACTCACCTGACACGTTCATCATATCATCGATTCGTCCCGTGATCCAGTAGTAACCATCTGCGTCGCGATGGCAACCGTCGCCAGGTACATAGTAACCAGGGAAGCGTTCAAAATAGACCTTCTCAAATCGCTTTTGGTCCCCATAAACAGTCCTCATGATGCCTGGCCACGGACGCTTGAACACCTGCGCGTAATCGTTGAGCGTGATGACGTCATCACTGACGTCACTACTCACCAGGTAACCATCACCTTCTCCTTTAATTTCGACCCCTTGTTCATCAAGAACAACCGGTTCGACGCCGAAGAATGGAAACGTCGCTGATCCAGGTTTCATCGGTGTGCATCCAGGCAACGGAGTCATCACGTGACCTCCCTGATAAACATCTCGATGCAGAAGTTGTCACGTGATTAATATCAACTGACTGTTTCTGTTTGCCAAAATGTATCGACGATACTACATCGAGAAGCACCGACCACGTTGTAGTACCACAACCATGCTTCAGGGTTGATTGGTTCACCTACTGTACCC
Source organism: Pegea sp. RAD2-039 (assembly GCA_034620365.1). NCBI lineage: Eukaryota > Metazoa > Chordata > Thaliacea > Salpida > Salpidae > Pegea > Pegea sp. RAD2-039. Next base: position 170,961 of record JAQGEQ010000202.1, read on the forward strand.
AAAACTTTTAAACTATTTCGTTTGTATCTGCAAAAAGTTAGGTTCAGATTAGAGGGACTATCAGTAATCAGTCATGACGTCATCAATGAGTCAATCATCGCAACCTACAAGATTGAGGTTGAGTTGGTTTATATAGGCAGGAAAAGTTTTAAGTTTAATGTTTGTGGAACTTACTTTTGAACCGGATCTTTTCCATATTTCATCAATGATCTAATAGCGGTTGGTGCTGTGTAAAAACGAGAGACTTTGTACTTGTCAATAATCGCCCAATATCTACTGGGGTTTGGAAAAGTTGGGATACCTTCAAACTGTTTATAAAACGATGAAGATGATGAAATACCAAAAAAAACATTTAACTGACCATAACAGAAGTGGCTCTATTCAATAATGGCCCATAAGTGATGTATGTGTGACCGGTAATCCATCCAATATCAGCAGCACAAAAGTATACATCACCAGGATGGTAATCAAAAGTGAAATAATGAGTAGCAGATGCCCACAACATATAACCAGTAACATGATGAACCACTCCCTAATATCAACATAACCATCAACAACCAGATGAATTGGTTGATGGATGTCACCTTTGGTTTGCCAGTTGAACCACTCGTGTACAACATAAATAAGTCATCTTCACTTTTCATCCATTCTACGTCACATTTGTCGCTGACGTCATTCATGACGTCATGCCACCATTTGTCAGTTTCATCATTCCATACAATCTATCAAGATGATTGAACTTTTCATATTTTTGTAAGAATCAGTCGATTCATTAACACATTTGTCAATTTGAATCATAAATATCACCTTGAAAGCATCACAGGGTCGCTTCGCTGGTCGCGAAGAGCTTTCATCGTTGAAGTTATTAGCTGTGATGTGTTTAACTACGATGCAATGATCAACTAAATGATTTTTATCTTTGCATATTTGAAGAGCTTTGTTTGAGATCTCCTTCAAATTGATCACTTTGCATCCTCTGTAACTTCCGTCTAAAACAAATTGTTGTCAAGTGAATTGGTTTTGAGAGTAATTAATAGAAAATATAAATGATTAACTTGAAACAATAGATGGTTAAAGTAGAAACCTGCAGTCACCAACACGTTACACTTCGCATCTAATATTCTACTGCTTAAAGATTCAGCAGAAAATCCCCCAAACTAAAACATAAAAAGATATTTTGAGGAAATCACCATAAAATCAAATAATAACTTACAACAATTGAATGCATGGCACCAATCCGAACACATGATAACATCGCTACCACTAATTCTAATATCATCGGCATGTAAATTGCAACTCTATCACCTTTCTTCACTCCTAAAGATTTGAGAACATTTGAAAATTTGCACACCTGTAAACAAATTTCAGATTTTTTGATTTGTAAATAATAATAAATGTATTTCAAATATAATTATTATAATCATATATTATGAATTTTTAATTAGTAGAAACTAACTTTGGTTAAAAGTTGTGAATAAGTGATAGTCGTGGTATCCATTGGGTCATTACCTTCCCTAAAAACAAACAGATAAGAATAAATTATGAGAATTTGTTTACAATTTCTAGTAACTAACCAATAAAAAGCAACTACATCACCATGACCAGCTTTTACGTGAACATCTAGACAATTATAACATATATTTGTTACTGCATCTTCCATACATTTAATAAAAATTGGTCCTTTTCTAACATCAAAGTTGTAGTTGAAGATATTTCCTGTTTAATGAAAAAACATTTTTTTTTATTATCTTTTATTCTTCTTTTAATTATTGAAATTAGAAAATTTTGTTTGTCAAGAAAACATTTATCAAAAAATATTTAGAATCTAAATATAAAAGATTTAAAATAATTCATTAAAAAACAAACAAAATTATTTATTCAAAAATGAACAAAAAATTATTCAACTTTTTAAACATGTTTATCAATAAAGCTTTTAATACTCTCAAAAAATGATAATTTGCCAAAATAATATATTTTTAATATTCATGAAAATAATAAAATATTAAAAAATAACTGAAATAAACAAATAAAACGTTCTTACAAATTACTAATCAGATACCTTCATGTTTAGTTTTAAAATAAAACTTTTTTGCATATTCTTGCCAGAATTGATCAGGATTATTCATACTTTCTGAATACATCTTCTTATATTGTTCCATTGATTTGACATGAGCATCTTTAGATATTTCTTTGGAAGGTAAATAAATTTCATTTTTTATTTCTGCTTTTTCCATCTTATCTAAACCTTTATCTAAACACTAAAATTTGAAAAACTTTGAAAATATAATTTAATAGTGTTAGTAAGTCTTAATGTTTATTTTATAGACCATAATATCAAGTTTATGAAACCTTAAATAAAATTATATTATATAAACAATCAAATTCAAATGAAGAAATATTATTTTTATTAATAGTTAAGTAAATTATTATTATAGTGATTAAATATAAGATAATTTTCTAAACTCTAATATATTCAACTTTTAAGTATATTTGCAACAAATAAAAGAAAAATTTATACCAAAGAGGTTCAAGTTTATTTTTTAACTTTAATTTAAAAGCTATTTAAGTTTAAAATATATATTTCTGAATAATAATTGTACAATAACAACAGCAAATTTCAAACAAATCAAATAAAACCTTCATCACAGCAAAAGTACAAACAAAATTAAAAAAATACTTTTAAATAAACAATTTTTATGAAACAACATTTTTTAAATTATAACAATATTGTACAAATTCAATGAAACAATTATTAACTTAGTAAATAATAAAATGAACTTGTAAAAGTGAAAATAAAAAATATGATTTCTAGCAAACACCACAATAATAAAAAATGAGTTTAATGACTAAGATCACTCTTAAGAAGAAATCTTTCAACATCAGTTATATTTCAGATATTACCTAAAAGAAAATTTATATTATTTGCTTTCTTCAAATTAAATTAACAAATTAAATACTGAAATTATTAAAATGGCTTTTAATAATTAATTTAATTTCTTAATCCTGATAATAAACTTTTTTGAGTATTAAAAACTTTTAATATTATTTTAATTTCTTATAAAATCTAATGTATTTATTATTTTAAGAAACTTTAGATGATATTTAGGTGTGACTAATTAATTAATTTTTTATACAAAAAAATTCTTATCTATTGAAATTTAATAAAAGGAAATTTGTGTTTTCTTTTCAGATTGTTATTTTAACAAACTTTATGATATACGCGTAATTACTAGCAAGAAAAATTTAAATTTGAAATATCTTGAATTTATTTCGAAATCTGCTTTTAAAACAGAGTTTTTTTTAAATACCTTCAGATGAATAAGAAATATAAAACGGTCTCATCTAGCATCGGTTTAAAAATTAGCTACAAACAAAAATCTTTAATTCAACATTAATAACTTATCTAAGTTTCTTTTAAAGCTTTAGATCACTTTAAACTTCAAATGAACAGCTTTGTTTCTGATGGTTACTCGAGTTTTGATATTTTTGGAATACTTTAAGAGTACTAAATTCTGCCCTACAAACTATCCTTTATTTCTCAACTTTAGTAGAACTTCAAACTTTAATATTAAGTGGAAAAATAAATGGAAAAATCGAAAACAGTCTAAGCTATTTATTTCATTACAACTTCAACAAACTGCCGACGCTAATGGCTAAGCTGCTCATGAATATTTTAAAGATCATAGCTGTAAGAGTATCTGCGGTAGTTTAAGCTTTCAAGCAAAAGTAAGTAATAAAAAACAATTCAATTGAAAAAACTTACTTAAGACAAAACTGCAGAAAATATGAAAAAGCTAAATAAAGTTGACTCATCAAATATAATAAAATTGTTTTTTACTATACAATTACTGATTAAGTTAAACTTTTACTTTAAGATCTGTTTTAAGGTAAGTTTTCAAATTAATGCACAACTTAAATAAACTTTAAACTTTTTTAGATAAAAGTGTAAGTCCTGCTCAGTTTACTTTATAAATAATTTGAATTTATTCTCGTACAATATCGCAATTTTTTAGATAGTAAGGATTTTTTGAATTAAACAACATTTATATAACAACAAATTTTATTCATTGAACTTGTAAGTTGAACAAACAAGACCTATGAATCAATTTAAAGTCAATTTTTTTAATGTTTAAAATTTGAAGTTTTACAAAACTAATAACACTTTTCTTATATCATAGTTTTAAAAATAAACTCTTATTGACTGCTAGATTTCTAAAAATCTCATACATAATGATTTACGCAGTGGGTTAAACGTATCAAAAATAGTATGCCTAAATTACGCATAGCTTATATTTTCTTTATTGGTATTATATTTAACAACTAAAAGTAATATACTACAAAAAAGTTTTAAGAGTATCTTAAAGTACTTTTTTAATAATCTTTAGTTTACTAATCGTATATAGATTTAAATACTAAATAATCTTAAAGTTCAAGTTATATTGAAGCTTACCCAACAAAAGACTGACAAACGTGTAATCCAACTGAAAATGTAAATAAACACGGCTGAAAATTTATACGAGCTAAAACCTTTTTTTGATAAAGGAGTGATTCAAAAATATTTTGTTTTGGCTTTACTGTTTTTCAAAAGGAGTGTTATTTTCTTTAATAGTATAAAATCATAATTTAAAATCGTTAAAGATTAAAAATATACATTCTTATTTAATAGCAGAAGTAATTTAAATGCGAATAACTTATAACTTAATGTAAATGTAGTGAAGCAACAATCGACATAAATATAAATTATTTCTTGACTTCATAATTTTGCTAAAGCTAAATAAAATAAATTTTAAGGCATATATTTTTTGGTGAATTCATAAATTGATTTATATATTTTATACTTTATTGCTTTAATCGTTATGGTAAAACTATGCTTTATAGAGAAATCAAATTTTAAACTATTTAAAATGTTTGAGACAGTTTTTTATAATTTTTATAGTTTTATTTGTTAGTCATTATAATTTAGCTTTCCATTTTTAAAAAGAAAATTCTGTATTTCTTTAATTGGTCATTTTGAGCTTACTATTATTTGTGTAAAATAGTTTATAGTGTTTTTGTAGTTGTTATGGAGATAATTCAAGCATTTAGTTATATAGCTGGATACACAAGTTCAGCTGCGGGAAAATTAGTTAATTTTCACAGCAAAAGTTTTTGTCTTTCATTTTTTAAAAAGAATTTTTGTTAATTAATTAATTATGGCAACATTAAGCTTAAAACCAACTCAACGTTTCAATGTTCCCGATTGGCATGATTCTAACAAACTGATTTCAACAAACGCAGAACGCCAGAGAGAAGCTTCTCATGAAATTCGTCAAGAAAGTCGATCTTTAGATCAATGTAAGAATATTATTTCAATTAATTTTTAAAAAATTGGTGAATACCATCTTTAGGCCTAGATTTTTTTCTTAGTTTTTCAGTAACTTTATTTATAAACTTGAATTTTTTATTAAAATATTTTTAGTTCTGTTTAATTTGAAATATTGTAGTTTACAGTAAAGATAAAATATAATAAAAATTTATATTTAATATTTTCGTCAAGCTAAAGAAATTATCAGTTTAAATTCAATCTTTTTATTGGTTTTCATAAAAATTTTCAAAAACAATTTGGACTTTTATTAAACTGAAATTCTTTTTTTAAGTTGACTGAATTTTTTAATCTTCTTTTTGTAACTAATTTCTTTGAAACTCAACAATTTATATTTTGATGTAATTTATAGTAACAGCGAATGAAACGAAATGGAACCAACATAAGAGCAACAGCGAACTTGAAGATCGGATCAATGATATCAATGAATGGAAGAAAGTCTTAAGAAGAACAACTGTTGATACAGAAGAAGAAATTACTGTAAATGATTTGACCTTTGACCTTTCAAAAATACTAATTTCATCTGCAGTTGCTTGAAGAGAAGAAAAATGAGACAGAAGAGTGTTTAAGAGCAAAGAACAACAACACAGATGTTGTGATCGAATGCTTGATGCAGAGAGAGTCCCGTCAATCAATTGATGTTGTTCGAGATGATGTCGAAGCAGAATTAAACAAAGTCATCTTCATCTTTCAAATTTCAATCTTTTTCATCTTCTATTTTTTTCAGGAAAATGAAATGATCGAAAAAATTAAGAAAAATTTACAAAAAAGAATCTCGGAGTCCAACGAGCAAGTCAGGTATGACGTCATGACCAATTAGTACTCGCTCGCTGAAGATATTTTCAGTTTGCTGAGAGAAGCAAGACAACAATTGATGCGAGATGAAGATAATAAGTTGGAAGCAGATGAGATTGATACAAAATGTTTCCAGATCAACAACTCTTCATCTAGAATCTCATATAAACCGAATCCAACTCGAGTTCCCACCGGGTATTCCCCTCATCTACATCATTCACAAATCAGTAACTTGTCACGTGACTTGCAGAAGTTCAACCCCTTTCACTTGGAACCAATTCTCGCAGTACAATAAAGATCGCGCGAACGCTGAAGTGCGCTCTAGCGTCGACTTGCGGGAAGCTGTTGACGCCACGATGACGAACGCCAAGAACGAGTTGGAAGCGCAACGGATCGCGACTGAATTTGCATATCGAAAAAGAATCCACGAATTCGAGATGCAAGAAAAAGAGTTGATATGGCAACGAGAACGGGTTGGTGATGCTTGTTGTGACGTCACGTGACTACAAGGCTTGTGATTGGCAGACTCTGGATGAGATTGCTGAAATGGAACGAGATATTCGCGCGTTGGAACAAGCTATTCGCGACAAGGAGAATCCTTTGAAAGTGGCTCACACTAGATTGGAAACGAGAACTTATCGAAGAGAAATGGAATTGTGTCGCGATGCTGTTAGTCGCTTCTGATTGGTCGATTTCTTGTCGACTAAAATGGACTTTTTCGTTTCAGCCGCAATATGTGATCACTGAAGAAGTAGAGAAGTTAAATAGGATCATCAAAGATTTGAAAGAGAAGCTGGAACAAGCTCAGTAAGTGAAGTTTGATCCTTTGATCTTCCTCATCTCATCTTTACATCTTTTACAGTCATGCTAGATACGCTCTTTATCAAAATCTTCATCAAATTGAAACTGATCTTGAATGTAAAAGACACAGTCTGCTCCTGGATAAAAGATGTATGGATATCAGACGTCGTCTCGTGATCCCTCCGGAGCAGTTTGTGTCTGGCATCGCGAAGGATTCTTTCAACAGATCCTACCAACCAAATCCTGATATCGAAACTAAATTGAAATCTCTTCAGTTAAACTAATCTCTTCAAATCTTTCTTGTAAATAATCGCTAATCTCGCTTTTGCACTAACACGTGACGTCATCATGACGTCATCGCTTACTTAGACACTGTATTAAGTTAATAAATTGATCTGATGATAGAATTTTACTTGCAAAAAACTAAATAACAAATTTACAAATAAGGCACTTCAAGCTAGACAGACAGACAGACTATTTACAAGCGACCGCTAGATGGCGCTGACGATTCCGTAATTTGAAAAAAGAGAAATTTTTGTACAAATTATTTACAAACAGAAAAACAATCGAAAAATTATTCTGATTTTGATTTATCCATCAAGTCCCGGATGTTGATGATCTTACTGATGACGTCATTGATGACCGTGAATATCCCGATCTTATGATTCATTTCTTCTGCAACCTACATCATTTGCATATTCAGAAGAGTCACGTGACGAGTAGAAAGACTCACATGAAGAGTGATGATTGAAATGATGAGAAGAAGAAGAACAAAATTGGAAGAGATGCAAATTGGGAAGTAGATTTTTACTACTGTCATCGTCAATGCAGTGATGAAAGCAAATCGCGTTCTCCTGTGACGTCACATGACTTTAGATCGATGACGTCATCACTTCTTGCTCACCTTTTGTCACTAATTTGACGCGCGAAGTCCCCAAAAACACTGGCAACCGCGAGTGTTCCACCTCCAGCGATTGTTCCTAGCAACACGGCAACCAACGAGCCTGGATACGTATCCAGCGACACGTCGACTTCTATGACGTCACTGATGATGAGCTAGAGCGTTTGAGAAGCGGAAACTGACCTTTTGCGGCGTGGAGGACATTTTGAAGAGCAGTTAGGGCACCTAGGACCAATATAATGGGGCGGACATCCCAAAATTCAACTTCTAGTATGCGGCAGAATATATTAAAAGGTGCGAACAAAACTAACCACCTAAAAAGAAGTCACGTGATCAATTGAAGATCAAGGAGAAGATCCAACTCACCAAAGAAGAAATACTAAAAGTATTTCGTCCATTTTAGCCAGTTGTGCTATCGGGGAACTCCCCGAACAGATAGCAAGTATCAATGAGGACCCCTTGACATAAAAGAGAGTTCGAAGATAAGAGTAAAAGATGTTGTTCTTGTGCCATTTGCGATCTGGAATATTTTGTTACGGTTGAGTGATTTTATAAGCTGCATCGAAATCAGTGATGTGGAACGAGTGATTACAAACCCGCAGAATCTGCAGCTAATAAAACCATGAAAACAACAAAAGAAAATTCGATTTCAGTTTTGAAACGGGGAAGCACCTCACTAAAAACACTATCTGCAGTCTGCAAATGAAAATAATTTGTAAAAAAAAGTTTTTTTTTAGTTTTTTTTTACATTTTTCAGAAGCTCCATTTTCTAGCCAACTTTTCTTAATTGCAAAAAAATTCGATTAACAAAAAAATTTCTGAAAAAAAACAAAAAAAAATTTATAAAAAATAAAAACAAAGATGAAGGAAATTTGAATCACTAAATCTTCACAAACTTCCGCGCGCTTCAATGACGTCATCACTTCATAACAAGTACTTGGTTTACTGACAAAAACTAGACGACAAGATTTAAAAAAATTACTTGCGCATGCGCAGTTGATATAAGCAGCTGTTAATTAGTTTGATGACGTCATCAGACAATGGAGATACAAAGGAAGCTGCTCCACCCAAAAGAGCAGAAACCGGCATTTATCAGATGCACTCAACTGTGACGAGCTTATATAAAAAATTTCAAATATTTATTTCAACTAAATTCTCCAATTTCTAACTATTTTAGTTAAATATTTTTGGAGAACTTTAAAAAGTTGCTTTAAATTATTATCTTTTTAAACTTAGAGGATTTTCTAAAAGTTCTTTTTAACAATTATCACTGAATTGCTGAAAATATTCTCAATAACCTCTAAAAAAGCTTCTATCAAAAATAACTTAACAATTTACAGAATGTTGAACAGTTACTTTATCTATTAACTCAATTGTAAAAGGAAGAAGAAACGCTCAATAAATTCAAAAGTTATTTTTAAATTTGTTTCTAGCAGCTCTCTACTGCTATCTGGCGGAAATATTTTTGTCCAGAATTCGATTGAATGAGTTAATAAGAAAAACCTGAACCAAAAAACTTAAATATTTTAGTTAAATTGACAAAAAGCGGTTCTTTCTTTGTAAGATATTTGTCTTAATTTGAATATAGATTAGAAATTAAATCTTTTAAAGTTTAAACAAATATCCTATGACCTTCAGGGTAGTAAATACTAAATACTTTCACAACCAACCACAAGTTTTATCTTAAACGAATGTTTCCAACAAAAGTTTTTCAAAAATCAAAGCAGCAACTTTCATTGATGTTTAAATTTTATAAGTTGAAACACTAATTTGAATCAAACTCGAAATTGATTCAGTTTTCTTTATACTAAAACTATAAGATTCAAATCGGTTAGAATCTACAGGAGTTTTGAGAGTCAGTAAATGATCAATCTAAACTCAAAGAATCTCATCTTCTCAAAAGAGTTGATCTGGAAGATATTCAAGAAGTTCAACTCTTTCATTCGTAAACTAAATCCTAAAGAACCTGATCAAATCTCACTTGATCTGATTCGTTGAAAGTTTCTTCATCTTCCATCTGACGTCATCTGAGAACTAATCAAAGACATCTACATCTTGAAATCAAAAAAGTTTTAGATCTGAATCTTTAATGAGGATAAAGAAGCCCTAAAAAGTATCATCAACAAAGTCAACATCCGAAGATCCTTTGAAAGACTTTTTGGAAGATAAACTCGTAAACCAGTTTCTTGATCTATGAGTATGGATGTGATAAAGACCTTGGATTGGAAGCAATTTGATGGAAGCTTCTGTAAAGTACTTCGAGATGAGATTGAAAAGATTACGAAGATTAGATTATGGAGGAAAAGAAGTTAAAGACACACTAAGAAGGATGACAGGAGAAAGAAGGAATCCATTTTCTTCCTTTTAATTGGCTCTTTGGTGTTTAAAACAGCTGAATATTTAAAGAAATTTGAAATATTTGATTAAAATAAGTTTAGAGAGATTTTTTGTGGTTTAAATTCTTTTCGTTGCAAATTTAGACTTAAAGTTTATTAAACAGAATATTTGGAATTTTTATATTAAAAATAAGAAAACTTCTGATTGTTAGTTGTTAGCTGGTAACATTAAAAAGAAAATTATTTCAAAATTACCATATTTAAAATATCTATATATTTGAAAAGAATATTTTGAGCTAAAAGTCTTTTTTCCAATTTAAACTTTTTTTTATTCATATTTCTTTTGTTTAATTTCTTTTTATCAAACTTTCTTGTAAGTTTTTAATTTAATGAGGTTTGACTTTTATTTACATAAATGTAGACACAATTGAAAGCTAACTACAATTTTAAGTGAAATATTAAAATGTATTTTTAAAAGTAAAATAAGAATTTTATTGATTAAGAATTAAACAATTTTGTGAATTAAACCATTTACTTGTTGGTTTATTGATGGTAAAGAATAAATAATTTGTAAGAATGTTCCAAAAGTACAAATTAAAATAACTTCAAAACCGATCATAAAACTTTTTAAGCAAATATTAATAATTTTTTGATGTTGCTGATTGAGTGATAAATTAAAAGACTTTTTCTTGAAACAATTTAAAGTTTTATGAAAGGTAAACACTCTAAATAAACAACTTAAATCAAAATTTTCGAATAAAAAATATAAGAAAGCCACTTTAAGTTTATTTTCATCATTTTAATAATATATATATGATATAGATATAATATAGATAGATATAATTTAGATATATATTTGGCGTCTGTTGTTAACAGTGACAAATTCATCAATTTACTAATTTGAAACTAAATCAAAAAGCAGCGAAAAAATAAATCTATTTCACACCCTACAGTGACACAATTTACAAGATGATGACGTCATCTGTTACAAGATATTTGTAAACGAGCAGCAGATTCCGAAGAACAGGTTTTTCTTGATTTGTTTTTAGATCTTATGATTTGTTGTTTTTGTCGCTAGATGGCGTCTCAAGCAGCTGAGTTTGGTTGTCAGGTGACATCGGAGTTTAGGAAGCGTTATTGGTTGCTTAGCAGCAAAATTCAAAATTGAATTGTTGGATTTATGACGTCTTCTAATGATGACGTATCTATAGCAGATTTTGATAAAGAAAGAGCAGCAAATAGATGAAAGTATGACGTCAGCAAGTCGAGAAGTTTGTGATAAATCTCACAGGTTTTTACCTCGGCGAAAATTTGTACAAAAAAGAAAAAAAAAATTTTTACAAAAATGCGATGATGACGTATTAATTTCACTGTGACGTCATCTCACATAGCAGTCGAAAATACGCGATTGACAAGTAAAAACAAAAAGTACAAAGAAGCGAGTCGATGACGTCATCAGATGATGATGACGTCGTCAGAAGCAGCCCGAAGTCCAATGATTTCAGAAACTACGAAAAAAAATTAGCAGAAGATTTTAAGAGCAGCAGAAAGTAGATCTAAGTGATGACGTCACAAATGACATGCTACCACTACTGACAACAATGACGTCATCACGTCCATTTGAAGGCGTTAGAAGAGAGAGAGTAAAGGTGGGGAGATGATGGGGCTGTTAAGATAGGATTTGGCAGCGCGTGTCATGCTCTGTTGATCACGTGTCTTCCCGCACGCGATCATCTGCCAATCAGAATCAAGCTAGAAATCAAAAAGTGTTAAAAATGTCGCGAAGATTTTTAGGGAATCTGGGGCACCTTTATTTCGCGTTTCACTTCGCGTTGCTGCCTTGGTAACGCTGTCGCTTTCATCATCGATTCTGGAGGTGGACTACATGATGACGTCAGCATGACGTCATCTGATGTTGGGGACATATCAGGAAAGAGATCAAATGTATCTTCTGGGGAGAGTTGAGGTTGATAGAGATCAAGATCAGCAAAGAGGTTGGATGCGGGATCATGAGGATCATGATGAGGTTGGGAGCGGTCTGGAGTCGCGAAGGGCTCGAAAAGGGTCTTTGGGTCGATTGTGTCCTCATCTGTGAAGCAGGGAAAGAGGTCCTCTGTGAAAACTGGATGTTGATCCTAAAAAAAGATCAGAAGATGAAGATCAGAAGATGAAGATCGGAAGATGAAGATCAGAAGATGAAGATTGGAAGATAAAGATCAGAAGATGAAGATCAGAAGATGAAGATCGGAAGATAAAGATCAGAAGATGAAGATCAGAAGATGAAGATCGGAAGATGAAGATCAGAAGATGAAGATCGGAAGATAAAGATCAGAAGATGAAGATCAGAAGATGAAGATCGGAAGATAAAGATCAGAAGATGAAGATCAGAAGATGAAGATCGGAAGATGAAGATCAGAAGATGAAGATCAGAAGATGAAGATCAAAAAATGAAGATCAGAAGATGAAGATCAGAAGATGAAGATTAGAAGATGAAGATCAGAAGATGAAGATCGGAAGATGAAGATCAGAAGATGAAGATCAGAAGATGAAGATCAAAAAATGAAGATCAGAAGATGAAGATCAGAAGATGAAGATTAGAAGATGAAGATCAGAAGATGAAGATCAGAAGATGAAGATCAGAAGATGAACATCAGAAGATGAACATCAGAAGATGAACATCAGAAGATGAAGATCAGAAGATGAAGATCAGAAGATGAAGATCGGAAGATGAAGATCAGAAGATGAAAATCAGAAGATGAAGATCAGAAGATGAAGATCAGAAGATGAAGATCAGAAAATGAAGATCGGAAGATGAAGATCAGAAGATCAACTCACTAAATTGGCTTCTAATCGAATTGGATCATCAACAGTCACTGAAACTTCTTTTTCTTGCCAATCATCAAAGAACAAGATCTTCTTTGCTCTTTTTGGCTGTTCAAAAAACAAATCTCAACTTTTCATCTTCAACAACTCCAAGTTATCTCACCTCTTCTAGCTCTTCTAATCTGGCTTTCTTCGCTTTTGGCTCAGCTTCTTCCGATACTTCTTCTTGTCGTTCTTCTCTGTTTATCATCTCAAAAAGATCTTCAAAAGAAGCAGGAACATCTGCATCTTCTCCGAAAGATTTATGCAATTGTGACGTCATCTCTTCTTCGAAAGGCGACGGCGTTTTTAGCAACATGTTATCCAAATCTTCATCAGATGGAGATGTGAGGCTGTAAGAAGGGGATGTTGATCCCAGAGGTTCTGAAGATGATCTGAAATTGACTTACTAGTGATTGAGGTTGGAATCTTTGGTTGGGCTTTCAGAGAATGAGAGTTCTTCTTCTAAATCATTGTTCATGAACTGAAAAAGATCAGAAGAAGATCAGAAGAAGATCAGAAGAAGATCAGAAGAAGATCAGAAGAAGATCAGAAGAAGATCAGAAGAAGATCAGAAGAAGATCAGAAGAAGATCAGAAGAAGATCAGAAGAAGATCAGAAGAAGATCAGAAGAAGATCAGAAGAAGATCAGAAGAAGATCAGAAGAAGATCAGAAGAAGATCAGAAGAAGATCAGAAGAAGATCAGAAGAAGATCAGAAGAAGATCAGAAGAAGATCAGAAGAAGATCAGAAGAAGATCAGAAGAAGATCAGAAGAAGATCAGAAGAAGATGAAAATAAGGATCACCTTAGAAGGAGAGAATGGAAGAGATTTGATTGGAGTTGATTGAGAGGTATCAGAGATCATGGCGGCCACCGAAGTCTCAAACGCTTTCACTTCATCATCTAGAAGATCAGCAACTGCTTTGATCTGAAAGAAGAAGATTAGAAAATAATCCCAAAACAATGATCCTGATCCTACTTCAGCAGAATGCTCCGGAGATGAAGATGGAATGTGATAGAATTCATCTTGACTTGATTTGATCAATTCATCTACAACAATTTCCTCTTTATTCGATTTTTCGTCACTAGATGGCAGCAAACTCACCAATCATCGCGTCAGTGATGAAATCGTCGTCAGTGTTCGATTGTTCCACCTGTGATGACGTCATCACTTCCGGTTCAGCTAGCTTTAATTGTCGTGCACAGCCAAGCGAATCGGATGCGGCTGGTTGACGCGCAGGTGATGTCACTTTGATTATGACGTCATCGTACTTGGAGTTGCTGAAGTCGAGTTGTCGATGATGGGGCGACTTCCGTCGGTTCCTAAGCAACACAAAAAGTCGATTGGGGATTTCCCGGGTAGTTTGACGAAGATGAACCTTTTAAGGATTGTCGGAGGAGACAGAAACTTGGTTGCTACTGGTGACGTCAGAGGCACGAGACGATTTGATTGAACGTTTCGTGAAAGCGCTGCTACATTTGTTTCGTTCAAACGAACATCTACAAAATCGCGATTACAATCGTCACGTGACACTGATGACGTCATCACCAACCTGTGCGGCCGACTTTGGTCATTTGTGTAAACTTGATGGGTGGTTGATGACCGGATGTGACGTCATGAGATCGTTTGCTTAAATCTGCGATTCTGATGACGTTCATGCCTCGAAGGTTCTTCGCTGTATGCAAATCAATCACATGATAATCTTCCATCTGCATTTCACTGCGTAACTATAGCAACCAGTTAGCAAGTGATGACGTCATCATCGTTGATCACTCACTTGTTTGTAGCTGTTGCCAGGTGAGAGAATATAAGAAGTTTGTTGCTGATGAGTAGTCACGTGGTTGGTGTGAAATCGTCCAATAGGAAAGCTGCTACTACTCGATGTCTGCGTCGAGTCCCACATCGGTAACAACGGTTGCCTTGCCAACGAGCCCAACTTGTCCATGATATATTGAGGTATTGGACTGGACAGATAACCTTCATTTTCCACTTTTCGTTTCATTGTCGAGTTCCAGTGGTTTTTAATCGCGTTATCGGTCCTACAAACACGTTGTTAGTGGTCACGGGTCACGTGGTCGTTATGAGGTAACTAACCTGCCCGGTAACAACTTTGCAATTTCTGCCCAACGATTGCCTAGCCTTTTGTGGGCCTCAAATATGATACGGTCCTCTTCTTCATTCCAAGCACACTTCTTAATGTCCGGGTTCAAATGATTGTGCCATCTGACAACAAATGACGTCATCGACAACACATGATGACGTCACTAACGCACCTTTCACGACATTGCTTCCCGATGCGTCCTTTTAGATGTTTTGAGATCAAGGACCATTTCTTTGGACCATATTTTTTAACCAAACTGACCACTAACTGGTCCTCTTCTTTGGTCCACGGTCCTTTGATCAATTCTGGGCTCAGAACTTTCTGCCACCTTTGCAGACACTGGACATCTGACCGGTCCTGTAAAACACACGAGTCACGCGCTGATGACGTCATCAGAAGACGAGGGGAAGTACCGGAAAGAAAGCAGCAATTGAAGTGAAGTTGTCACTTCCATATTTGTCGACGAGCGCGCGAAGTTTGTCGTCTTCCTGATTCGACCATCGCGATTTGGTGATTCGTTTTCCGCCCGCAGAACATACTACCCCTAGCAACCGGAAGCTGTGATGAATGATGCGGAAGTCAAACCAAAGTACCTTGTGAGCTCGTGAACGCTTGGTGGCGCTCTTCATCTTCCGATCTTCGATATCGATGACTTGATGACGTATCGACGATGACATCGGGACGGAAATTCATTGTGACGTCACTACTTCCGGTTTTGTTGTATGAAGAGCAAAAAGGAACGATTTTTAACATTTCATTTTTCGCAGTAAATTTCAGAAAGTTTTGATTTTTTGTTTATTTGAAATAAGAATTTGATCTGTGAGAAGTTTAGAGGTTAATAACTGGTCCGTAAACTGGCTTATGGGTTCACGGTCACTTTATTTTGATTTACAGCCCTCTACCCCTTGTCATATCGCGTAATCGCGACAAGTCTAAACATGTTTCGATTGAAAACCAGTAAATGAAAATTGATATAAAATTTTTCTCTTTTATTCAAATTTTCGATTTCGTTTTTTTATTGATATTTTCACTTTTTTAATTCAATTAAAAAATCTTTTAAACAAACAATCTTGAAACTCATCTTTTTGCTCTTTCTCGTATTTTTTAAATCTTAGATTTGATCCTTATCAGTATCTGATCTTTTTGATAAACTAATTTTTCGCATCTGAAATCATATTGAATATTTGATTAAATTTTTCCTTTTCTACTTGATCTTCATCATCTTCTGATCTTCATCACTTTCTGATCTTCATCATCTTCTGATCTTCATCACTTTCTGATCTTCATCACTTTCTGATCCTCGTAAATACATCTTCATCACTTTCTGATCCTTGTCACTTTCTGATCCTCGTTAAAAAATCTTTATTATTTTTGATCCTCAAAAATACATCTTCATCACTTTCTGATCTTCATCACTTTCTGATCTTTATCACTTTCTGATCCTTGTCACTTTCTGATCTTCATCACTTTCTGATCTTCATCACTTTCTGATCTTGTCATCACTTTCTGATCTTCATCACTTTCTGATCTTCATCACTTTCTGATCCTTGTAACTTTCTGATCCTTGTCACTTTCCAATCTTCATCACTTTCTGATCCTTGTCACTTCCTGATCCTTGTCACTTTCCAATCCTTGTAACTTTCTGATGCTTGTCATCAAGTCCCGTTTTCTAAATTATTTCACTTTTTAGCTTTACTTCTTTTAACAACATTTTCACCAATTTACATTTCATCAAATCCTCATCACCTGATCTTCATCACCTGATCCTCATCACCTGATCTTCACCACCTGATCTTCACCACCTGATCTTCAAAATATCTTCATCATTATAGTCTTATCTTCCTAAATTTAAAATCTTCATCATCTGATCTTTAAATTATAATAATCTAAACCCTCATCGACTAAATCTTTATTTTTTGACTAATAAATTCTGATCTTCAACCTCATCTTCATCATCTGATCTTTGACACTTAATAATCAAATCCTCATCACCTGATCTTCATCATCAGATCTACCTCTCACCAACTACCTCTCCACAAACCCTACTTGCAGCATCGCCTTCACTACAACCTGTTTAGGCTTGAACTCGAAGAGCAACAGACTTGCCCAAACCATAAATACAAATATCTGCGCACAACTTTTTCCTAGCCCCCCCTAAACCTTCTCTCTTGTATCGAAGACAATGCCTCGCCAGCGAGGTCACGTGACGAGCTCGCGATAACTTATTGTTGATGAAACAAACTTGTCTGGACTAGTTAAGGCGACTAAGTGGAAGAAATGGGTCTGCTGGCGACATTTGTCAAATTATTTATTTCTTTAATTTAACAGTTTTGAAATGAACAAAAACACAGAGATGGCTTTGAACCCGAAAAAGAAATGTAAATAAACGGGGTCTGAATGCTGTCAGGGAGTTGTAACTCACAAAGCACGCGATAGTAATAAAAAGTCGTCGAGTACGATATCAAACTAATTACCCGATTAAATCAGTTGAAGATTAACTAGTAAAAAGTCTTAACTCTTTTTTATTATTTATTTTTCTTTAAATTTTATTTCAACTTTACCCAGTTGCTCAAACAAACCCCCCCCTCTACCCCTTCTTATTCTCACATCAGTTCGTGTCAACTACCCACTTATCTTGTAATTAACTTTATCAACAAATCAGCAAACATTTAGGGGGCGGAAATCGCGATGAAATCTGCTTCCTTTGCTTCCAAAAAGAAGTGAAAATATTGACAATTGGATCAAGGTGCCGAAAGATATTCAACTTAAAATAACATCCTTAAAAAAATACTTTTCAAAGTGAGGCCAGAAAAGCTGAAAGCCACTTTTGCTATCATTTAAACTTCTATTTAATTGCAACTAACTAATTAAAAGTTGACGGAAATTGCTGTGACGTCAGCAAAACGCGATGACAGGCGTGGGAATGACGATGAAATCTTCCTATTTCTAATCCTTCTGTTCAGTAGCAACTGATCTTGTTGTCATGACAACTGGCCGCGATTAGCCGATGAATACAGTGAGTTGATCCTCGAAATCCAGCTGATCACGTGACGATTTCTCGACATCGTCACGTGATCGCGAACAACAACAAGAATGTCAACCGTTGCACTATCAATCTGTCACGTGATGCGGCCGGTCCACGTGACTCGGTGACGTCACAGCGACCGGCACACGTGACCGGTTGAATGGACAAGTTAGGACTGAACCAAACTAACGAACTTCTTTGTTCAGTTGTTTCTTTAACTTGACAAAAGCAACGACGGTTTGACGAATCGTGACAACTTGAACGCGACAAACAATTTCTTTCGTAATTTTGTTTGCAGCTTACTTACAGTTAGTGACGTAGAAGTTTATTGTGTAACAGGTTGATGATGATGACGTCACAACACACAGATGCACGAGACTAGTGGGAATATGACGTCACTACACCTGTTTCAATTTCAAATTTTATTTATTTTCTTGATGAAGTTTTTTTCGTAAAAATAAAAATTCCTTCAAAAAATTTCTTCAATTTTTTGTCTCATTTCAAAATTTTTTCAAAAATATAAATTTTTTTTTTTAGAATTTAAATAAAATCAAATAATTTTTTTCATATTCTTTCTTAGAAAATCTAAATAAAAATTCATCTCAAAAATCTGTTTATATTTTTGCGACTTTTTCTGACTATCATCTCATCTTGATCTTTACTATCTGCAAATCTTCACTTGCTTCATCTCATATATAGTTCCCATGACGACCAAGCACCTGTTACTAAGCAGTTGTTGATATTCCGATGTTAGTTTGACCAATTAGAACAAGATATTCAGAATTCAATGAATTTCAAGTGAAATTTTTGTGAAAAAGTAATTTAGAATAATTAAACTTGGATATCGTTTTTTTGTAATTCTTATTTTTCATTCATTCGATTTTCTTTTATTCATTTTTCTATTCAACTTTTTCTTGAACAACATCTTTACTGTTTTGTTTATTTAACTTCACAAAAAGACAATTTATTTGAAGTAGTTTCTAGAAGATTGCAGATCACGTGACGCCGGCAAGGGGATTTCCCGCACCGGGTTTTGAATTCATAAATTTTGGAAAAACAATTTTGATGTTGTAAGAAAAAGACATTATCTAAAAAAGTGGAAAGTATTTTGATGAAAACGATAAAGTTTGAAACTTTTTGAATATCTTCGTTCAGTTTTAAGTCTGTTTAAATATCTCAGAAACTAATTAAACAATTTTTATTTAACTTTCTATAAACTTGAGTTTTTTAAAGGTTAAAAACTTTAAATTTTTATTCCAAAAACAGCCATTTTTGACAAAAAAAGTGTTTTGAATGACAAAGTGGAGAACAGTAAGTCAACATTAGTTTGAAACACTAACACCAAGAACAAATATTAACAAAAGATTGGATTTATCGACAATTTCTATTTTACCTTTATCTAATCCTCTTTATGAGCTGTTTGTTGCCACCTAGTGGAAAGTCAAAAACAACTTTATATACAACAATGAACGACAGATTTAAAAGATTAAATCAAAAGTTTAAATCGTCAAATTCAAGTTAAAAATGTTTTTAAGGACAAAAAAAATTATTCAATTTGTCTTTTAAAAGGTTTGTTGCTGAGAAAAATCAAAATTAAATTTTCTATTTTCGATTAATCAAATTCTATGTTTAATTCAAATATAAGTTTCTGGGTTTAAAATAGGAAATGTTGGAAGTAATAAAAATAATTTCAATAAATAATTATCAACAAATGAAATAAACTTGAAATAGTTGAAAACATTTAAGCACGATTTACAACAAAATTATTAAAAACAAAAGAAGAGAAACAAACGAAACGATCAAACAACCCTCTATGTCAATTTGAACAAAACTTAAACGTATTCAAATATTAACGTTACAAAGCAAATATTTTGAAGCTATTTTCATGATGACAAATCTAAGATTTTATTGGCTTTCTTTTACAAAGTAACTTAAAGAAATTCCTGAAAAAACTTTTACTTTAAATTAGTAACTTATTACAGATTGTGATAATTTCTAATTATTTCTACTAAATGATGACGTCATCAATCTCAAGAGATGAAATTTGACTCAATTTTTTATTAGAAGAATCAAAATGAAGTTTTTCTTATTAAATATTTACTGATTTAAATTCTTATATAGTTTTGATAGATTCATAAAAAATTTTTATTCAAATTTTAAAATAATTTCTAAAAAAAATAATAATTAAAAATACAACGAATTAAAATCTGGTTTTTCTCATAAACTGTAAAAAAAAATAATTTTTCTTTTCAACAAAACACTAAATAAACAATCACAAAACAAAACTGTTTAGGATAAACAACAACAAAATTTCGTCGCCGACAAATGTTGAAATAAACAGAAATAGTTGAAAAATCCGGTGCCGGGTGCGTGGTCACGTGACCAGCTCGATTTAACGCATGAGTGAACACATGATGCAGCTGGCAGTGAGTACCATCTGTCACAAAACTCTTTTGCATATTTCAAGTCGAGCTTTCATTTGAATATGACGATATCGCGTTTAGCGATGACGTCATATGAATATAGAAATGAGAAGTTTTTGAAAAATGGAGAAAATATGAAAGAAGTGATTTGATTGGTTGAAAAGAAAATAGTTTTTATCAATCAATTATTTAACAAATTTTTAGTTTTTTTAAAATTTCTGGATTCTTTAAAAGTTGGAAATTTCATTTCTTTGATTTCAACATTTTTTTTTTATAATTTGAAGCTGAAATGTAAATATTACAAAACTGATTTGGAAACTCTGTTAATCGTTAACAACTAATTACTCAAATTAACAACAATCATTTACTAATCTACAAACAATCAAGTTATGAGAAAAGAGTTTTGCAACACTGAACACCGTGAGTTGATCTGATTAATTAATCGAGAAACACTTGAATCAAATCAACCAATCAGAAAGCTACAATTTTCAATTTTTGTTGCAAATAATAGAGTGTCATGACAACCACTTGAAAAAAACTCTTCGAAATAAATAATTGATTTTCGTCTGTTGCTAGCGACTCGATGATGACGTCATCAACGAGAAGCTGCCTCTGAATCAATGAATTATTTAAATGAGAACAAAAAAGATTTTTGAGTGATTCAATATTTTATTTGTAATATAAAAGAAACGGTGTCGACATGATGACGTCATTATGTCGCGATTTAGTCGATTAAAACTTACCGTTAGGTGGCACTAGTGAGTAATAAGTACGTTAGTATAATTTAAGTATAAAGTAGATAATGATGACGTCACTACTGATCACGTGAAGATATTGACGTCAGGAACGCGAAAGATGTTGATATGAGAAGAGTAGAAATTGTTGTAGAGAGATTTCGAGAGTTGATCTTCTTTTAGAAGCATCGAGAAGTGATGAAGATGACCACATAATGGCGCCACCAAGTGTGGAAGATGAAGATTCCAGGAAGATCGCGATGATGCAAGCGATAGAGGTTGATAAAAGAGTGGTTTTTCACCACTAGATGTCAGTCGCGAGCATTTTATCAACAACTCGCCGTTGAATCGCGTATTTGATGACGTCAATAGAAGCATAGCGGAAGATGTCATCGACATCTCATCCTTTAATTGCAGTGAACGCGCGATTCCTGCACGATACGCGTCATCATGTGATGTCTCGCTCGGTAGCGCCTCCAAGTGGCCATCTGGATGCTTCACTTTCAGCCAATCAACAACTTCACTGATCGGCGGTTCGTGTTTGGTGACGTCATCATCTTGTGATGACGTCATCACTGGCACAGCTATGAAGAAAACTCGATGACGTTGTATGGCCGAATCAAATACGTCGCGCATGAATGCTTCAAAGTCACGTGACTTCTCGCTATTAGTTGCCACGACAACAAAATAAATGTCGTCACGTGATGATTCTGTGAAGAAAACGTCGAATCAGCGAGAAGCTTGTCGATGAGTCGTAACTGACCGGAAGTTGCTACAAAGTGACTCGCTTCCGGTGACGTCATCAACGCCCGCTGCGTTTCCACACGGCGTACTTGAAACGTTTGCGGGGAATCCCCAACAAAGAGAACATCGACGAGATAGCTGCAACCGCCAATCGCGCATGTGACGTAAGCGTTGATCACGTGGTTGTAAATGAAGCTCGATGATTGGTCGATCAAAACTGCTTCATCTATCGAGCGCTCGCCCACCTGTGACGTCATCAACACATGATCATCATCTGATACTAGTCATGACGTCACTGACCTGTTTGATATCCACTAAAACGTCACCAACCAAATCCGTGATGAAATGAGCGCGTGACGTGGACAGCAGTGACGTCATCGTCACTGTTTGCCACTCGTCTATTTGATTTGGTCTGAAATAAAACAATTAATGACGTCACGACGCTAATGGACTTATGACGTCACTTGGCAAAGACAGAAGGCGGTCGAAGAGCGGTGATGACGTCATCATCACGATTTGTCAACTCATCTGTCAAATTGGTCAATTTCTGCAAACAACTAGATGAGGTGATACTGATGATGAGATGATGACGTCACCTGGTCGAGATGATGATGACGAAACACCTGGAAGTATCGATGAACGGCGTACATGATGTGAGGAAGCTTGAGGTAATGAAGCGTGACCGCCGAATCGAGAAACTGATTCTCGGGGAGGTTCCCTTGAAAAGGTCGATCTTCGGTGTAATGAGTTGAATAGGAATGATAGAAGAGCTTCAGAGTCTGTAATGATGACGTCATCGTATTGATGTCATTAAGCTGATGACGTCATCACCTCCCATGTGTTGGTGCATTCAATGTGAAGATGTTGAGTCACACATCTTCCTAATTCGACATCTTCTTCATTTGATACAACGTTTGATTGACATTGATCAAGATGAGGACACAGATCTAGAAAGAGATCAGAAGAAGATCAAGAAGAAGATCAAGAAGAAGATCAAGAAGAAGATCAAGAAGAAGATCAAGAAGAAGATCAAGAAGAAGATCAAGAAGAAGATCAAGAAGAAGATCAAGAAGAAGATCAAGAAGAAGATCAAGAAGAAGATCAAGAAGAAGATCAAGAAGAAGATCAAGAAGATTTAGGATGAAGAGGACCTTTCAAGGCGAGTCGGTTTATTAGAACTCCGGGACCTCCCATACAAAAGTTGTGACCATCTAGCCCAAGACTTTCCCGCATTTCTGGGATTCCCTTGCCCGGTTGTCCCATGTACACCTACAGCTTATGACGTCATCAAAGCGTACTGATGACGTCATACGCACGAACCTTGCGATCAGAATCAATAGATGTGAGAAGAAGACGGAGTTGATGATATCGAACATACAAATCGTCATCAGCGCGCGCGAACCATTCGAACTTGTCCACGTGATTCTCGCAGATATGCTGAACATATGACGTCATCATCACTACGTCATCACAGCTAAGATTACTTGAAGCATGTGGAACATCTTCTTTTGAGGAGGATATTCTCCATCATCAGTGTCTTTCAGATAGACGACAGGAAGTTCAGATTCTGGAGTTTTGACGTCATCGCCGCCCGTGTCGCCCACGAAGAACTCGATTTGGTCCACCTACAGTTCAAAGGTCAACTTCCGCTTGTTAGATAGAAGGGGAAGTACCTCTTGTCCCCAAGTTTGGTGGACAGCTTCCGCCCTTGAGTTCAAATACTTCTTCGCCGTCAAAACTCCGAAATAAATTTTCCCTTTAATTGAAGTTTGCTGAAAAAAAAAATCTTAAGATTTAGATAAAGATCATTTAGATGAAGATCATTTAGATGAAGATCATTTAGATGAAGATCATTTAGATGAAGATCATTTAGATGAAGATCATTCAGATAAAGATCATTTAGATGAAGATCATTTAGATTAAGATCATTTAGATGAAGATCATTTAGATGAAGATCATTCAGATGAAGATCATTTAGATGAAGATAATTTAGATGAAGATCATTTAGATGAAGATCATTTAGATGAAGATCATTTAGATGAAGATCATTTAGATGAAGATCATTTAGATGAAGATCATTCAGATAAAGATCATTGAGATGAAGATCATTTAGATGAAGATCATTCAGATGAAGATCATTTAGATGAAGATTATTCAGATGAAGATCATTTAGATGAAGATCATTTAGATGAAGATCATTCAGATAAAGATCATTTAGATGAAGATCATTTAGATTAAGATCATTTAGATGAAGATCATTTAGATGAAGATCATTTAGATTAAGATCATTTAGATGAAGATCATTTAGATGAAGATCATTCAGATGAAGATCATTTAGATGAAGATAATTTAGATGAAGATCATTTAGATGAAGATCATTTAGATGAAGATCATTTAGATGAAGATCATTTAGATGAAGATCATTTAGATGAAGATCATTTAGATGAAGATCATTTAGATGAAGATCATTCAGATGAAGATCATTTAGATGAAGATCATTTAGATTAAGATCATTTAGATGAAGATCATTTAGATGAAGATCATTCAGATGAAGATCATTTAGATGAAGATCATTTAGATGAAGATCATTTAGATGAAGATCATTTAGATGAAGATCATTTAGATGAAGATCATTCAGATGAAGATCATTTAGATGAAGATCATTCAGATGAAGATCATTTAGATGAAGATCATTCAGATGAAGATCATTTAGATGAAGATCATTTAGATGAAGATCATTCAGATAAAGATCATTTAGATGAAGATCATTTAGATTAAGATCATTTAGATGAAGATCATTTAGATGAAGATCATTTAGATGAAGATCATTTAGATGAAGATCATTTAGATGAAGATCATTTAGATGAATTTAGATGAAGATCATTTAGATTCATTTAGATGAAGATCATTTAGATGAAGATCATTTAGATGAAGATCATTTAGATGAAGATCATTTAGATTAAGATCATTTAGATGAAGATCATTTAGATGAAGATCATTCAGATGAAGATCATTTAGATGAAGATCATTTAGATGAATATCATTTAGATGAAGATCATTTAGATGAAGATTATTTAGATGAAGATCATTTAGATAAAGATCATTTAGATGAAGATCATTTAGATGAAGATCATTTAGATGAAGATCATTTAGATGAAGATCATTCAGATGAAGATCATTTAGATGAAGATCATTTAGATGAAGATCATTTAGATGAAGATCATTTAGATGATCATTTAGATGAAGATCATTTAGATGAAGATCATTCAGATGAAGATCATTTAGATGAAGATCATTTAGATGAAGATCATTTAGATGAAGATCATTTAGATGAAGATCATTTAGATGAAGATCATTTAGATGAAGATCATTTAGATCATTTAGATGAAGATCATTCAGATGAAGATCATTCAGATGAAGATCATTTAGATGAAGATCATTCAGATGAAGATCATTTAGATGAAGATCATTCAGATGAAGATCATTCAGATGAAGATCATTTAGATGAAGATCATTCAGATGAAGATCATTTAGATAAGATCATTCAGATGAAGATCATTTAGATGAAGATCATTTAGATGAAGATCATTTAGATGAAGATCATTCAGATGAAGATCATTTAGATGAAGATCATTAGATAAAGATCATTTAGATGAAGATCATTTAGATGAAGATCATTTAGATGAAGATCATTTAGATGAAGATCATTCAGATGAAGATCATTTAGATGAAGATCATTTAGATGAAGATCATTCAGATGAAGATCATTTAGATGAAGATCATTTAGATGAAGATCATTTAGATGAAGATCATTCAGATGAAGATCATTTAGATGAAGATCATTTAGATGAAGATCATTCAGATGAAGATCATTTAGATGAAGATCATTCAGATAAAGATCATTTAGATGAAGATCATTTAGATGAAGATCATTTAGATGAAGATCATTCAGATAAAGATCATTTAGATGAAGATCATTTAGATTAAGATCATTTAGATGAAGATCATTTAGATGAAGATCATTTAGATGAAGATCATTTAGATGAAGATCATTTAGATGAAGATCATTTAGATAAAGATCATTTAGATGAAGATCATTTAGATGAAGATCATTTAGATGAAGATCATTTAGATGAAGATCATTTAGATGAAGATCATTTAGATAAAGATCATTCAGATGAAGATCATTCAGATGAAGATCATTTAGATGAAGATCATTTAGATGAAGATCATTTAGATGAAGATCATTTAGATGAAGATCATTCAGATGAAGATCATTTAGATGAAGATCATTTAGATGAAGATCATTTAGATCATTTAGATGAAGATCATTTAGATGAAGATCATTCAGATGAAGATCATTTAGATGAAGATCATTTAGATGAAGATCATTCAGATGAAGATCATTTAGATGAAGATCATTTAGATGAAGATCATTTAGATGAAGATCATTTAGATGAAGATCATTTAGATGAAGATCATTTAGATGAAGATCATTTAGATGAAGATCATTCAGATGAAGATCATTTAGATGAAGATCATTTAGATTAAGATCATTTAGATGAAGATCATTTAGATGAAGATCATTCAGATGAAGATCATTTAGATGAAGATCATTCAGATGAAGATCATTTAGATGAAGATCATTTAGATGAAGATCATTTAGATGAAGATCATTTAGATGAAGATCATTTAGATGAAGATCATTTAGATGAAGATCATTTAGATGATCATTCAGATGAAGATCATTCAGATGAAGATCATTTAGATGAAGATCATTTAGATGAAGATCATTTAGATGAAGATCATTTAGATGAAGATCATTTAGATGAAGATCATTTAGATGAAGATCATTTAGATGAGGATCATTTAGATGAAGATCATTCAGATGAAGATCATTCAGATGAAGATCATTTAGATGAAGATCATTTAGATGAAGATCATTTAGATGAAGATCATTTAGATGAAGATCATTTAGATGAATTTAGATGAAGATCATTTAGATGAAGATCATTCAGATGAAGATCATTCAGATGAAGATCATTTAGATGAAGATCATTGAGATGAAGATCATTTAGATGAAGATCATTCAGATGAAGATCATTCAGATGAAGATCATTTAGATGAAGATCATTTAGATGAAGATCATTCAGATGAAGATCATTCAGATGAAGATCATTGAGATGAAGATCATTCAGATGAAGATCATTTAGATGAAGATCATTCAGATGAAGATCATTTAGATGAAGATCATTTAGATGAAGATCATTTAGATGAAGATCATTTAGATGAAGATCATTTAGATGAAGATCATTTAGATGAAGATCATTTAGATGAAGATCATTTAGATTAAGATCATTTAGATGAAGATCATTTAGATGAAGATCATTCAGATGAAGATCATTTAGATGAAGATCATTCAGATGAAGATCATTTAGATGAAGATCATTTAGATGAAGATCATTTAGATGAAGATCATTTAGATGAAGATCATTTAGATGAAGATCATTTAGATGAAGATCATTTAGATGAGGATCATTTAGATGAAGATCATTTAGATGATCATTTAGATGAAGATCATTTAGATGAAGATCATTTAGATGAAGATCATTTAGATGAAGATTATTGAGATGAAGATCATTCAGATGAAGATCATTTAGATGAAGATCATTCAGATGAAGATCATTTAGATGAAGATCATTTAGATGAAGATCATTTAGATGAAGATCATTTAGATGAAGATCATTCAGATGAAGATCATTTAGATGAAGATCATTCAGATGAAGATCATTTAGATGAAGATCATTTAGATGAAGATCATTTAGATGAAGATCATTTAGATGAAGATCATTCAGATGAAGATCATTTAGATGAAGATCATTTAGATGAAGATCATTTAGATGAAGATCATTTAGATGAAGATCATTTAGATGAAGATCATTTAGATGAAGATCATTTAGATGAAGATCATTCAGATGAAGATCATTTAGATGAAGATCATTTAGATGAGGATCGTTTAGATGAAGATCATTCAGATGAAGATCATTCAGATGAAGATCATTTAGATGAAGATCATTTAGATGAAGATCATTTAGAAGAAGATCATTTAGATGAAGATCATTTAGATGAAGATCATTCAGATGAAGATCATTTAGATGAAGATCATTTAGATGAAGATCATTTAGAAGAAGATCATTTAGAAGAAGATCATTTAGATGAAGATCATTGAGATGAAGATCATTCAGATGAAGATCATTTAGATGAAGATCATTTAGAGGACAGCACTTTTAGATCAAGCTGAAAATATCTTTTTCACTTACTTCATCAAATTTTGGGATATTGTGATCTTCTAAATGTTGAAACTGTTGACTGATCTGATTTTCACTGATCATTTGTTTATTGATCTTTTTCCACTGAATCAAATTGTGGAAGATCACGTGGTTTTCGACGAAGATGGTTGTCATGACGATGCCAATCATCAATCCCCAAATAAAAGCACTCAAGTCATAATTACTCAATTGACGAATCAGAAGCTTCCTTTTGATACAAACTATCACGCGGGCTAGTGACGTCACTGCGTCGATCACATGACTACCTGTTGACTCGCTACGCGCTGATGTGATGACGTCATTACTTTCACCAATTGATAATCGAACATTTCTTGTTTGAGAGTCACTCATAGTGACGTCACAGAATCAATGATGTCATCAATTCAAATCTAGATGCTTACGCTAGAAGCAAATGTGGAAGCTGTAAAAATTGCATCTTTTATATGAGAGAAGAAGTGAGAGAAGATCAGGATTAAAAAGAAGAAAAAGATCTGGTTTTGAGAGGAATGTTTTTATGTTTAGTAGATTTAGAAATTCTTTTTATTTAATAAAAACTTTTTGATTAAATTTATAGATAAATAATTTGTTTGAAAAAAAAAGTTTTTTTAAATTAATAAAATTTGTTGAAAAAATAGATAAAGTGAAAAATATTGAAATGAAAGAGTTGATGACGAAACGCGAGAACTTCTCTAACCACTAATCTCTGTTCTTCTATCATCACTTGTAATCTCGCTTCTGTTTTCTATCATTTGATAAAACTTTATAATCTCTCTTGCCATGGAAACTCCTGACTTTTCGCTTTCTACTCGTTTTTCTGAATTTCATAATTTCTATTTCAGATGTATTTTGGTGAAAGAATTTTTTTCCTTTTAATATTACTTTAACTTTTAAAGTTGCTTCCGATTTATAACTTCAAAATATAGTGTTATTAGAAAAGCAAAAGGAATTTTGTGGGACAAAGGATATAAAATAAATATTTTTATAAATTTTTTTATTGTAAAGATTCATTTTATTAAAAAAATGGTTATTACATTTATGAAATTTCAAAATATTAGAAATTAAATTACAAACGCTGATAAAATATTTCTAGATTGAAAGCTCTATAATTAGGAAGAAAGAATTGAATCATATTAAAAAGGAAAATAAACGGAAATCTCAAATTACATTGACCAAAGGAAGTATATGTCCGGAAAAACAAACTTTTTATTGTTAAACAGTTTGTCCTTTTTTATTTATGGCCTGTCGTTTATGTAACAAATAATAAAATTTTAAATTAAACATATATTGGCAGTATTTATATATGCAAAGATAAAAAAGTCTTTCATACACCAAAAATATTAGCAACAAGGCCTGTTTAGTGATTTGTTCATTAATCTAGTAGTTTGAAAATTTTCTGAATTTTTAAGAGATTTAATTGTTGACTTGTAGATATTTCAACTGGCAAGCTACAACTATCATCATTAGGTTAGAAAGTTAGCAAAATTGTCATTTATGTCGCTGAATTTACAGGAATACGATTTTGTTGTGTAGATAAGTTATTATTATTATGACAACAGAGTAGAAATATTATGGCTGAATATTTTGAATACAGAAAACTTTTCCTGTTTCAAGTCTAAACAAATTGGTAAGTTTTGATAAATAGTACTAGATGACAACTTTTTCATAAAGCTGTAAGATTCTGTGAAGTTATATTTAATCTAGATTTCAAATCAGTTGCTATTTGCTAAATGGTTGGAAAGATTTTATAGAATTCCTGATAGAACGACGAAAATAAGATGTGAATAAATCTTTGGTTTGATAAATACTGCTTCAAACTCATTTAGAAGTTTTTATTTAGCTGTTGGAACTGTAGAATTTTCAGTCAAAGAAACTTTGCGCTTGGTGGTTGAAGGACTCGATTGCTTCTAGCAGGTTGCTTGGGAAGAATTATGAAAAATTAGAAGATGTTTTGTAGCAAGGAACTAGCAGTTGAAATGTGGAGATTGTGAAAAGATGTCGGAAAACTAAACCAAGATTAAATAAAACATCACGTGACGTCTTTTTGACTGATTTCAGCTGATATCGAGCAATGTATTGGTGAATGGCGAGTTTATTGAGCGAATTATTTGCGCGGAAGACAACCGATACGCTTGAGCGAGTTCACTCTCTTCTTATGTTCGATTATACTTCTTTTGGAGCTGTGTTGCGGGTTTGAAGATCCTAACTGATCCTTCGCCTCTTCTAACATCTTCATCTGAAGATCATTAACAAGAGGTGCGCTGTTAACAGAATATTTAGATGAAGATTTTATCAAATGTTATCTCCCGACTTTCTCGGCCTATCCTCATTGGTTGTTTGCTGGTCACGTGACTTCATCCGATGCTCCATGACTTGCTTAGCGAAGAGCAAACTCCGAAGATCAGATCTTAGTCGAAGATTTTCTTCCATTTGTTCAAGATTTGACTACAAACATTCGATTACGGTCTCAACAACTCAGCTTTCACTTACTTTATGCAAATGACGGATGATGACGTCACACTCATCAACATTCGGTGCTCGGGGGGAGTCCCCTTCACTGATACGAACCTAATAAGAAGTTGATTTTAGAGTTTTAGATGAGGGGGAAGTACCAACAACGAAACCTGCAACGGGTTAAGAGTTGCACCTAGTGGTAGAGTTATAGTATGTTGAGGAGTCAACAGCTCCGTACAATCCTCTCTTTCAGGATCATAAAGAAGACGAGAAAAGTCTTTGCATCCAACACTCACTACTTCTTCACTTTTTGATTGTTTTAATTTGGTATTGGGATCCAACTTTACACTGCAAGAAGTAAGTCATCACATGCTGATGACGTCAGCAGCTAGTAATTACCCGAACTGACAAAGCGCAAACTGCAACATATTATTTCGAGCTTCAGAATTTTTTACAACTTTTCTTAATTCTTTGATCTTATCTCGATCTTCGGATGTGTGGGAATTTCCCGAAGCTGAAAGCACTCAGTTAGATGAATGGCAAGAAAAAGATTTTGTACAAACTTCTGTTTTGTTCTTTCCTCATCACCACTTTAAATTGCAAATCTGAAAAACAATGTAGAAGTTACTGGTTTGTTGCAACCTAATCACGTGACATCATCACCTTTGTTCTCTTGTTTCAACATCTCAATTTCTTCATGCAATTTTTTTAGTGTTTCCGCATGTTTTTCTTGTAAATATTTGATAGTTTTGTTGTAGTAAACTAACCTATGTTGCTCATTTTTTGATAATTTGTCCACATTTTGAACTGGAAGATCAAGTTGACTGGCATATGGGATAGAATGATCAATCTTGATGTTGTTGTTGATTGGTGGAAGATTTGGACCAGTAGGTGGCAGTGTTGTGAGTCTATCTCGAAGGAATGGTTTCGGAAATCGGTTCCGGTCCAGTGAAGATACTCTTGCCCATGATGGAAGATTACCCAACGGTGGCAGTGCACTCGATGACATCACTGTTGCCTCATTAATAAACAAATAATTACTTCTAAAAAGAAGATGGCAGCTTACTGAATTATATAATTTTTAAAATTAACTTGATTGTAATTAAAATGTTTTTTTTTTAATTTTTGTTGATTGAAATCAGTTTTTCACTTTTATAAATTTTCATCTGATTCAAAATGTTATAAAATATTTGATATTTAAGAAAAAAGTTTGTTTGCTTCATTAAAGTTATAATACTTCCATAAGTGTAAGGTTACTAAAACTAAATAAGAAATATTCAAGCAACATTTAACAAGCAAATAAAATTAAATAACAGATGCTTTCATTTAGCAGAAATTCAATATGTCTGATTTTTTCCCTACTGACATTTTAAAATATCAATTTCAAAAATACTGTCTCAAGTATTATTGATTTTATTTTTAAATGTAAAATAAAGATAATTGTTAATAATTTAAGTTAAATTATTGAGATAAATTATATCAATTAATTTGATTAATTTAAATTTATCATAAAAACCTTATTTTATAGAAAATTAATATTTAATATTTGTTAGTTTAGTAATTTTATTGCTTCATGAATAATACAAAACTATATAAATATTAATTATTTAATATAAGAATAATAATATATCAAATTTTGAATAAGTTGTTGAAATAGTTATTTTTTGTTTAAATCCATTTAAAAAATTTACATTTTAAAATTAACATTTGAAGAAATCAAAATGTTAAATCTGGTGACAAATGTTAAAAATGATATTCAAAAACAAAACATTACAACATAATATTACTGCTGTTAAAAAAACGTTTAATGACATTTATTGTTTAATAATAAACGCTTTCATCAAAGCAATCATTAAACAATCAATAAAACATTTCTCAAAACTATAATTAAAACAAAAAAACATTTAGACTCACAAATTTCTCCCATAAATTTATTTGGTCTTGGTACCTCCATTTTACAGCTGTAGCTTTTACTGTTATTAACACCGATTAATAATTGCGAAAAAAAAGCTATTTTATTGTAAACATTTTATTCAAACGTTAATTCCCCTGTTCACCCTGGATTACAAGTTTAATGTTGTAGAGGTATCAGTATCCATGGTAATTAATTTGCAAAGAATGTTTATTCGAGTGTGACTAAATTATTTTATTAATTTTTAGAATTTTGTAAAAACGCGGAAGTAACTAATTTAAAAAAAATATATTTATTACTCTTATAATTTATTACAACAAGATAGTTTGTTTTTTCATAATTGTTTAACTAATAAGACATTTTTTGAGTAGCTTGTTTTAAGTATACCAAAAAGAACTGCAAAAGAGAGATTACATTGTTATAGCCTGTTTAAGGTTTCTTAGACCATTTAAGAATCAATTAGTTATTCATCAGCTTTTTGTCTTTTTAACTAAAATAAGCTCTTCCATTTTGCAGAGTTGATAACTTAGATCAAGTCGAAATATTTTTTTTCATTTTTATTCATCAGTTGAAAAGTTCTGAAACTCATTAGTATCTTATTATACTAATTACTCTTTTTAAAAGCTATCTTCCACGTACAGAAATCAAATTTGAGCTCTTCGAAGATATAGTCAGACTTCTGTAGGCATAGATTAATATCGATAAAAGGAAAATAATCAATTATTTATCAGTAAACAATAAAAGACGCATTAAATATAAATGATCTAATTATAAGAACTTGGCTTAAATAAAAAGAATTGGTATTAAATGTACATAACACTTTCTTTTAGAGTTTTTAATATTTATCTATCAGATTTTTCAGATTTTATACAAAGTTTATTAAACTCTTTCAAAAAGAAAATAGTAATTGAAATGGTTAAGCTTTATTTTATAATTTAGAATAAAACTGATTTAAAGATTTTTTTTTGTAAATTTTGAACTTAATGAAACATTTAACCTTGTAACAATGTTGATGTTTGTGTAAGTTTTAACTGTCGTAAAATTGTTGTTTTTTTGCTCCTACTTGAGCAATATCATTTAAAACAATTAGCATTTGATAGAATTTAAATTAAATTTCTAACTGGCTTTAAGTAAAATGGCTTTCTTATAAATATTTGATTAGATACTAAATTAATCATTAGATTTACTTTGGTGTTAGTATGATTATAACTGTTATTATCTTTGAGTTTTTTTAATTTTACGCAGAAAAAAAAATTTATAAAAATTGTTATGAATATTTAATAACGAATCTCAACTTAATTATTTACCTTTTTCTTAAAAAAGAATGAGTGTTGCAAAATGTTTCTTATAATGTTCTCTCAAACACGACTGCTTATAATTTACTTTTTCTAGCTGGAAACTCTACTTTTTGTTTATTTCTTGGTTGGATTGTAGTTATTATTAATAACAATGGCTGGAGCAGAATCGGCAGTTCGCCATGTGGTTGTAGAAAGGCCGGTGATCCCTGTTAGGCTGGTAAAAGGTAATAAGTTTCTAAGGTGGCCAAAAGCTGATGGAGATGTAAGTGTGAAAAGATCTTTTTTATATTTTTTATTAGTTTGTTATTTTAATAAAAATTTTGTTAATATTTTAAAATATTAAAATTAATAACTTTTTATTATTTTAAATGACAGTTGGTTATTTTGTTTATTATTTCATAACTTTTTATAATTTTGTTTATTGTTGTTTAATTTTTAAATCATAATTCACCTTTAATCATAACTTGCTTGTTATTAGTTAGTTAATTTTTAATAATTTATGTAATTTTTAAATAGCGACCTTTAAATGAACAAATAAATTATTAATTTATTCAACAAATTTTCCGCCTTAACCACAATTTGGAAATATGGAGGTGTTTGAAATGTCAAAATGATTAAAAGCCATTTTGTCTTCTTCTAGGACTCCACATTTGTACCAGTCACATTAAGAGTGGATCCTCAGGGACATATAGTTTACTGGCAAGAACCATCTAGGGTATAGAAATATTTACTTATTCCATATTTTTCACATTTTGTGTTTCTAGGATGCAGAATGTATCGAGATCTCTAGCATCCGGGACACAAGACACGGAAGATACGCGAAAGAACCGAAGGTTTGTACGAAGAAATTTGAAAACTTTTCACTTTTCCTGTTTCTTTTCAGCCGGATAAATATGAACGAGCAGTTCAAATGTATTTAGTAAGTTGACTTTAAGCTTGTTTCCTGTTCAGTTTGTTACAACTTCGCGTCTTTTCAGGACGCTCAACAATTGAAGTTACTTCAAAATACAAATGTTGAATTATCACAAAAATGTTTTACGATCGTCTGCGGCTCTAAACTTGTCGATTTAACTTTTTACAATTTTGTATCTGTCGAGTCAAACCCTCAAGATATTGTCACGGTTCGTTGATTTCATATCACATTTGATTTGATGACGTCACGATCGCGCAGGAATGGAGCGATGTTTTGTTGAAAATAGCTTACCATCCAACCACGAGACATATCTCGTTACAAACTGGTTATGAAAAGGCGTAAGTCACCTTTATCCACGATACTTTTGACCTTCTATTCATCTGCTTCTCGTGTTTCTCACAGCTTCTGCAAACTTAAACATGACACGGACCAAATGGGCCACATTCCGCTGTCCAAGTAAGCTAGTTCCGGTCCACTGATCACATCTCACTGGTTCTCGTTTCAGAGTAATCAAAACTCTGGGAGCCAAATCGAAATTAGTTGAGAACGCGCTTTCAAACATCGGCGTCATCAGTTCTAAGGTGAGTGACGTCATCAAACTGACGTCATCATCAACTGGTCACCTGACAGGTATCCAAGGAACCAGTGATCCGTCCACAAGACTTCCATTTCGCTCAATTTCGCAAACTTATCCAATTGTGTTGTCCGCGACCTGAAGTCGATGGCGTCTTCTCGCAGCTGTTAGTTGCGAGCACGTGTCACATGATGACGTCATTATCACGTGTGTTGTAGAGGCACTGGAGCGAAACGAATGTACATCAATCACGACAAGCTGCGCGATTTTGTGAACACGCGTCAACGCGATCCAACAATCAACTCTCTTCTGTATCCTCTTCTGACAAATGATCAATCTCTTGATTTAGTTCAAAAATATGAACCAAATGTGATGTTTGCTAATAAAGGTGATGACGTCACATATTCGCTATGACTCACGTCTCGAAGTGATGACGTCACTATTGACAGGCAAGTTAACATTAGAGGGTTTTGAAGCCTATCTACAATCAGATGATAATTTAATTGTGAGTATGGAGATTTATATGAAAAGTGAAGAACCATTAAGTAAACCACTTTCTCATTACTTCGTCAATTCATCTCATAACACTTATCTCACTGGTAACTACGTCACCGTCGTCATGGTTACATCTCAGGTGTTTTCCCTCGACAGGGACTCAATTGAAGAGTAAATCATCAGCTGAGATGTATCGACAAGTCTTGTTGACCGGATGTAGATGTGTTGAGTTGGATTGTTGGGATCGCGAAGACGAACCCGCGATCACGCACGGATTCACATTCTGCACTGACGTCACTTTTCGCGAAGTCATCGAAGCAATCAACGAATCAGCTTTTAAGACATCGTCCTATCCTGTCGTACTTTCCTTCGAGAATCATGTTGACGTGTAAGTGATGACGTCATCAACTCGATTACGCTGTTAATCATGATGTCATACAGACCCGAACAACAAGCGTTGATGGCCAAATATTGCCGTGAGATCTTTGGCGAGAAGCTACTAATTGAACCGTTAGCGTCACATCCGGTTGGTGATGACGTCATCAACAGCTTAACGCTGATTGGTTGTTTGTTTTGCAGCTAGAAATGGGAGTATCTCTTCCGTCACCAGAACATCTTCTGAATAAGATTATCATCAAAAATAAGAAACAAAGACAAGTACCACAGACGGCAAGTAAGTGACGTCATCTCGTGTTTGTGACGTCATCACGTTTGTGATGTCATCGTATGTGTGATGTCATCGTTTTTCTGACGTCATCTTTACTTTTGTGTTGTTTCAGAGGAACGGCGAAAGCAAGCACCAGTTGATGACGTCACATCTAGTAAGTTATTAGTGACGTCATTGACGTCTTTTCAGACTTTCTTGCACTTCAGATGATCGAAGAAAGTCGTCGCCACCAGCAGATGTCGCTTCTGCAATAATCGATCAACGTAAGGTAATGACGTCACCATATGTCGATGACGTCATCAATCTTGCAGAAAAAGGCTCTGTATCGCGGGAACCAGCAGAAGTGACGCCATCACCACCAAATCAAGCAGCGGGTGGTGATGTGATGACGTCAGCAGTAACAGATGCAGATGGAAAAAAAGAAGCAGATGATGACGTCACAACAACTCCACGTGACGTCACAACAGCTGATGTAGATTCAGATGATGATGAAGATGAAGGTCAACTGACAACAACTGAATATGAGGTTCATGCAAAGGATAGCGGAACAGCTTCAAAAGAATCGAAAGCTTCTGCAGCAATGTCACAACTCGTCAATTACATTCAACCTGTCAGGTTTGTGTTTAGGGAAATCCCCTCAAATGAAACCAACTGATTTGTTGTAGATTTAAATCATTTGAATTATCTTTGAGACGTAAAAGAAGTTATGAGATTTCATCATTTACTGAGACTACTGCTCTAAAGCTGTTAACTGATGATCCAGTTGCTTTTGTCAAATACAATCAACGTCAAATGAGTCGAATTTACCCGAAAGGCGCGCGCGTTGAATCGAGTAATTACATGCCACAAGGTTTCTGGAATGCTGGTTGCCAATTTGTCGCTCTAAATTTCCAAATGCTCGGTGAGTGTCACGCTTGAGTGATTTCAACAACATTTCACGCTTGAGTGACCACAACAAATGTGACTTTCTTCTCGCTTTGTAGATCTGCCGATGCAAATGAATCTGGCAAAATTCGAATTAAATGGTGGATGTGGTTATTTGCAAAAACCATCGCTGATGAGATACAAAGATAAACAATTTGATCCATTCAGTGAACGTATTGATGGTATCGTTGCTAAGCAACTGAATATTAAAGTACGTCAAATGGTTGCTAAGTTACGTGGTTGCTAAGTCACGTGACCACTAAGTTACGTGGTTGCTAAGTTACGTGGTTGCTAAGTTACGTGGTTACTAATTTACGTGGTTGCTAATTTACGTGGTTGCTAATTTACGTGGTTGCTAAGTTACGTGGTTGCTAAGTGACGCGGTTAACAACAGCAACTATCTGTAGATACTTTCTGGTCAGTTTTTATCATCATCAAAACTATCAACGTACGTCGAAGTTGACATGTTTGGATTACCTTCAGATACTCAAAGAAAACGAATCAGAACAAAAACTATTGAAAATAACGCGTTGAACCCT
This sequence comes from Pegea sp. RAD2-039, assembly GCA_034620365.1. NCBI lineage: Eukaryota > Metazoa > Chordata > Thaliacea > Salpida > Salpidae > Pegea > Pegea sp. RAD2-039. Next base: position 209,150 of record JAQGEQ010000202.1, read on the forward strand.
CAATATAATTCACCACTGTACCAGTTCAAAAAGGTGTCCGGGTATTCCCCTACACAATGACCACTCATCTGTCCACTGTCCACAGATCATACTACCTGAATTGGCCCTGCTTCGAATAGCTGTCATGGACGGGGGCGGCAATTTGGTTGGTCAGCGCTTCTTTCCTGTCGAATACATCAAACCTGGTTACAGGTAAGTGTGACGTCATCACTTGCCAATGATGACGTCATCATCTGTGTAGATACATCACACTGCGCAATGAAGCGAATCAGAGTTTGATGATGCAATCGCTGTTCATCTACGTCGAAGTTCTCGATTACATCGACGAAGAAGTCAAAGGTGACGATGACGTCATCTCGCGTGTTGTACTAACATGTGACGTCATCACAGATATGATTGACGCGCTGGTGAACCCGATTCAAGCAGTTGCCGATAAGGAGAGGAAGGAGATGGAGATGCTGAGTAGGATGTCAGCTTGGAGGAAGTTCTTGGATGAAGATGAGATCAGATCTATGATTGATGAGCAGGACTCTCCTGCTGCTCATGCTATCACTAATGACGTCACTAAATCGCGCGTTAAAAGCTCATATAAGGTGATGATGGTTGTTGATGACGTCATCCGCTGATTAGAAGGTTTAGAAGGAGAAAGTGATTCCAGCTTCTAACGGGATGAAGTCCCAGGTTCAAGCTCCTGTCCAAGCCCCAAAGGCGCCCCAAAATGTCGTCAAGGAACCTCAACGAAGTAAGTGATGACGTAGCAACCATAATGACGTCATTGGTTTTTTTGGTTGCAGTGGAGATATTTGAACCTCAAAATTTGGTTGATTTGAAATTGGGTAAAAGTTATTTGAAACTGATGAAAGAAAATGAAAAAAATTTGAAAAATTACAAAGAAAAGCAGAAAGAGGTGATTTTCCGGGAAATTCCCTCAAATGAAACTAACCAATTTTTTATTTAGAATTTTTCCAAGTTTTACTATCAGCTTTATCCAAACGATAAGCCAAAAAAATCGATGACCAAATTGTTCCGCAAGAAGTCAACTGGTAACTATGACAACTTGTCCCAGATCCCAACAGCTTGTCCCACATTCCTGACAGCTTGTCCCACATTACTGGCAGCCTGTCCTAGATTCCCAACAGCTTATCTCACATTCCTGACAGCTTGTCCCACATTTCCAACAGCTTGTCCCACACTCCTAACAGCTTGTCCCACACTCCCAACAGCTTGTCCCACATTTCCAACAGCTTGTCCCACATTCCTGGCAGCTTGTCCCACATTCCTGACAGCTTATCCCACATTTCCAACAGCTTGTCCCACATTCCTGACAGCTTGTCCCACATTTCCAACAGCTTGTCCCACACTCCCAACAGCTTGTCCCACATTCCTGGCAGCTTGTCCCACATTTCCAACAGCTTGTCCAACATTCTTAGTACCCTGTTAATTTGCAGATTGTGTGCTGAGTAAAGAAGAGAAGCAGAAGCGAATTGAGAACTTTGTGCGCGATGACCTTCAAGTCGAGCGAGATTGGCGTCTTCAACAAGTCAATCATGTGACTTGCTTGTTGCTGATTGGGCGATATCGAAATCTGACTTTTAAAACTTTACAGATAATCAACAAGTTCACGCAATTGGTCACCAACCATCAAAAGTTTGAACTGAACCAGTTGACGTCCATGTGTGATAGGTCAGTGGTCTGCGGTCCTTATATGATGTCACAATGGTCAGTTGTAGAGAGAAAGCGGAAGTGCAAAGATTAAAAGATCTTGAGAAGGAAGATCTGATACAAAAGATCCCTGTCAACATCGATCGCCGCGACTCCGAGAAGCGACGCAAAGAGATTACAACTAATCACATCAACTCTTGTGTCCAACAAATCGTTCAAGTAAGTGGGTGATGACGTCATCGAAGCGGTGATGACGTCATCAGTTGTGTTGTAGTTGGGTGATAAACAGAAGGAACGTCAAAATGAAGTAGAAAAGAAACAAAGTGAAATCCGGTTAAGTTTGGCAGATGAAGCGGATTCAGTTAAGCCTCAGCACCTTAAAACTCCTCGAAATTTACTTCTGATTTGTTTATAGATGTCCAAGTCAGTTCATTTGTTGATTGATTCTCAAATAAAAGATTTGAAAGATGTGATTGAAACCCGGATGTCGATGCTAAAGATCCAGCGATCTTCTTCTTCATCTTCTTCAGAATCTACTTCAACTATATTATAATTGCCTTATTGCATCTTAAATAGTCCTTTACACATTGTCCACTTATCCATCTGTCCACTTATCCATCTGTCCACTTAGCCATCTGTCCACTTATCCATCTGTCCACTTATCCATCTGTCCACTTAGCCATCTGTCCACTTATCCATCTGTCCACTTATCCATCTGTCCACTTAGCCATCTGTCCACTTATCCATCTGTCCACTTATCCATCTGTCCACGTAGCCACCTGTCCACTTAGCCACCTGTCCACTTATCCATCTGTCCACGTAACCACCTGTCCACTTAGCCACCTGTCCACCTGACAATCCGTCCACTTAACCACCTGTCCACTTAGCCACCTATTCACTTATCCATCTGTCCACGTAACCATCTGTCCACTTAGCCACCTGTCCACCTGACAATCCGTCCACCTGACAATCCGTCCACTTAACCACTTGAAAATCTGTCCACGTAACCATCTGTCCACTTAGCCACCTGTCCACCTGACAATCCGTCCACCTGACAATCCGTCCACTTAACCACTTGAAAATCTGTCCACGTAACCACCTGTCCACTTAGTAACCTGTCCACTTGACCACCTGTCCACTTGACCACCTGTCCACTTGATCACATGTCCACTTAGCAACCTGTCCACTTGACCACCTGTCCACTTGGCCACCTGTCCACTTGACCACCTGTCCACTTGACCACCTGTCCACTTGAACACCTGTCCACTTGATCACCTGTCCACTTAGCAACCTATCAACTTGACCACCTGTCCACTTATCTATCCGTCCACTTATCAACCTGTCCACTTAACAACCTGTCCACTTAGTAACCTGTCCACTTAGTAACCTGTCCACTTAACCACCTGTCCACTTAGCAACCTGTCCACTTGACTACCTGTCCACTTGGCCACCTGTCCACTTGACCACATGTCCACTTAGCAACCTGTCCATTTTACAACCTGTCCACTTGATCACCTGTCCACTTAGCAACATGTCCAATTATCAACCTGTCCACTTAGTAACCTGTCCACTTAGTAACCTGTCCACTTAACCACCTGTCCACTTAGCAACCTGTCCACTTGACCACCTGTCCACTTGGCCACCTGTCCACTTGACCACATGTCCACTTAGCAACCTGTCCATTTTACAACCTGTCCACTTGATCACCTGTCCACTTAGCAACCTGTCCACTCAACGACTTGTCCACTTGACCACCTATCCACTTAGTAACCTATCCACTTAGTAACTTGTCCACTTGACCACCTGTCCACTTAGTAACCTGTCCACTTGACCACCTGTCTGCTTCATATTTGGTTATTTGTGTTTTAATCATCATACATCTTCATTCCAGTTTGTGTGCAGTTTTTTTATTTCGTGTGTTTTTAACAAAGATTTTTTTTCTAAATATCCAGACCTGTAACCTTTCTTCTTCAATAATTACCATCATCATGAAAGTTTTAATAAAATATCTTCCAAAAAAAAAATATTTTTTCCTTTTCTTTCACAACAACTAGCCTAGTGTCTAGAAGGGAATTTCCCCGAAATTGAGAAAAGCTTTTTGTGGTGGGAAAAGGAAATGGTGATGTTGTTGATGTGTTGCTAATTAAATTCTGATTAAATTTTTAGCTTCAAATTTGAGGTAAGATCATATTTTAATCTTTATGTAAGTGACAAAATAACTTTTTTCTTTTTTTATATCTCGTTTTTTTCACAAAAACTTTTTCATTTCTTCGTATTTTTTTTTACTTTTTCTTTTTTTTGCAAAAAATCAAAAAAAACAACAAATTAAAAATCAAGTTGAAAATCAAAAAAACTTCAAAGCATTTTTTAATCTTCGAAACGAGAAAAAATGTTGAAAAAAATTTCGAATAATTTCATTTTAAATAAGAAGAAAAACAAAACAGTGTAAGAAGTAAAAAAGATCAAAAGAAGACTCAGGAACAAATAGCGCGCGCGTACGAACACGAACAACGCGCTTTACCATAGCAACTTTGCAACTTGGTGTCCTTAACTCTGGGACAGAAGACAAAACAATTCCCTTCGCAAAGAGGTGATGACGTCAGAAAGATGCTCTTTGAACAATTACATCGCGACGAGCTTGCATCATCCGGAAAGTTTAAAGAGCAACAAGATCCTTCACAATGAGACTCACAAGAGCGATCTGCGAATGACGTCATCAGTTGAAATGATGATGTGTTGAAGATGAAATTACCTGGATGTGGTTTAGGCATTTTTACTTGAGTGTGGTTGCTAGGGAATTGTTTTTTGTTGTGATAATAAGCAACGACGAAGTTGATGTTAATCTTTACTGCTGATATCACTTGTACTTTTAAACCACAACCAATCTTCTTCACTTCAGCATTTACCATAGTCTCATAGTTACCTGTAATATAACAAACAGCTCATAGCAACCAGTAGCTAAACAACAGCCCATAGCAACCAGTAGCTAAACAACAGCGCATAGCAACCAGTAGCTAAACAACAGCGCATAGCAACAAGTACCTTAACAACAGCGCATAGCAACAAGTAGCTAAACAACAGCCCATAGCAACCAGTAGCTAAACAACAGCGCATAGCAACAAGTACCTTAACAACAGCGCATAGCAACAAGTAGCTACGCAACATTGCATAGCAACCAATAACTAAGCAACAGCGCATAGCAACCAGAAGCTAAATAACAACGCATAGCAACCAGTAGCTAAACAATAGCGCATAGCAACCAGTAGCTAAACAATAGCGCATAGCAACAAGTGCTTAGCAACAGCGCATAGTTACAGGTAGGTTGACAACAGTTCATATAAATATTTTGCTGAAGAGCGCATAGCAACCAGGTTACTTTGCACATTGCAACAAATCGCTTGACAACAAAGCATAGCAACCAGGGTTTGTGTATTTCTTCCCTACCCGCCTCTATCACCACAAAGATTTGTTATCTAATAAACAGTCTGGTAAGCCCTTGTGCCAGTTGCCGCCCAGCGCATCGGGCTCGGCTGCTGTGACGTCATCAAAGCGTGTGAACTCACCGATGAGCGGCGGGTTGCGCTGGATCGCGGTCTCATTGAAGTAAGCAGACATCCACCAACGATAAAGCAAACGTTCGACTTTATCAGCGAGAAATCCGGGAAAAAGTCCCGGGTTTAGGATCACTTGAACCGGGACACTTGTGACGTCATCTGTCTCTTTGAAAGAGACATCACCTACAGATGAGGGTTAGCGGATCGCGAGAGGGAAGAAACGTGATGACGTCACCTGCTTGGAAGAGTGGAAGAGGTCGACGGATCGATCCAGAACTTGATTTCTTGGTAGTGAGGGTGTTGAAAGCGCGATCTTTCGCTAAATCGCTGAATAAAGTGTTCCATCGAACAGAATCGATCCCATAAGCGTATCTGATCTTATTGTGCGTTTCTAGGCAACGCCTCTCCCAAAGATTCAACTGATGCTTCGGGAATAATTCCAACCCTAAAACAAAATACGATTCTCGCTACGTGATGACGTCATCATTACTATACTCACATTTGTTGGTGTTTAAAGCTTCTGTCAATAAAATTAAGCTGAAAAATCTGCCTAAAAGCCTCATTTTAGAAGATTTGAAGTTATCGGCAAAAAAATGAAAAGAAAAAGTGAAGTTTGATGAAAGAATTTCTGAATTTATTTAACGAAAAAGAGAAGAAAAGAAAGAAGTTCGCGAAGTTTGAAGTAAGATTGAAAGATTTTGACATTTGTAACTTCATTAAAAGAATAATTAATTATTTTTAGAAATTGAAACTGTTTTCGAAATCAGAATTTTATTGAAGATGAATCAAAAAGACAGTTTCGGATTTGAACTCGTCAAGTTATTTTGTTAGTTTAAATTTGATAATTAAACCGCAAAAATGTAGATAAAAATCAGAAAAAATACTAAAGAATGTAAAAAATTAGAAAATATGGTAAAAAAATTTGAATCAGAAATCCGGGAAAAGGAAAAAAATGACAAATTGGATAAAATGGTCGTTTATCAAATTGGAGTCTAGAAATGTTATATAACTTTCAAGGAAGCAAAAAAACGACTCTAAAAAAAGGTTTTAAAGATTTATATGAAAAAGTGAAAGAAAATTTTGTCAATAAATAAGTTACTTGAAGTAAAATGTGTTCGCACGCAACAATCAACTCGCGTACCATTCACCGGTAGTATCTGCTCGCGCGCCACCAAGCGGCAGATTGTGTGAGTAAAGAGTAATTTAGAAAAAATGCAAGCTGTGACGTCATCAGCAGGTACTACCTACCACAGAATGAAATAGAGGTGAGCAACTGTTGTAAGTCTCATCTGACAAAATTGATTAAGTATTTTGTTGTTTATTGATTGTCACAAAATCAGATTTATTGAGATCTTCTGAAATAATCTTAAGGATGAGTTTTTTTATAGATAATTTATTTGTTTGTAATTTTTTTAAAAATGAATTCTTTTTTTTTTTGAAGTTAAACGCGTCATTAAAAAAAAATAATTTAAAAGAATTAATTTGTTTTTAATTAAATTAAAAAAAAAAATTTAATTAAAAAACATTTTCCTTTTTGATATTTCTTTATTAAAAAAACTCAAAGTTCGAAGCGAATGAATATTTAAATTTGCATTTAAAAAACTTTTCACCGTTTGATTGAAACGGAGTATTTATTGATATATCAACAAACCAAAAACACGAGTGTTGTTGTTATTTTTCAGTCTATCCTTGTCAACTTGTACCAATCACTTGACGTAAAGTTATTCCGCGAGAAGTTCCTGAAGTTATTTATAGAATTAATTAGATTTCATTAAGAATTTATCAAAAGTAAAACTCGTGACAATATTTTGATGGTACTTGCTACTATTTCCTTGACCTACCCTCTGACCAACCAACAACAACTGCTCGAATTTCGATTAAAAAATCGCTAAACATATTTAAAAAAAAAATATTTCAAATATTTAATTTTTTTGTTTAAATAAAAAGCCAAATTAGTTCCCTAAAATGCCCCTAAAAAGTTAAACATTTTGTAAATTCAAAATTTGAAAATTTTAGAAAAATTTTAGGGAAAAATCATCAAATAAAAAAAAAGATAAGAAAATAAGTAGAATAAAAACCATCTTACTTGTAATTTACACAAGAACCATAAAAAAAGCTAGCACTTACGTGGTGAAAAAAAAAATCCCATTAAATGGCAACCATTTTACAAGAATTAACCTTAAGCCACAACACTCCTGCAAAGAACCGCTTTAAGTGGCAACCATCTTTCAAAAGATTACTTTAAGTGACAAACTTCTTACAAAAGAATAGTTTAAGTGGCAACCATCTTACAAAAGAATAGTTTAAGTGACAATCATCTTACAAAAGAATAGTTTAAGTGGCAATCATCTTACAAAAGAGTAGTTTAAGTGGCAACCATCTTACAAAAGATTAGTTTAAGTTGCAACCATCTTACAAAAGAATAGTGTAAGTGGCAACCATCTTACAAAAGATTAGTTTAAGTGGCAACCATCTTACAAAAGATTAGTTTAAGTGACAAACATCTTACAAAAGAGTAGTTTAAGTGACAAACATCTTACAAAAGATTAGTTTAAGTGGCAAACATCTTACAAAAGATTAGTTTAAGTGGCAATCATCTTACAAAAGATTAGTTGAAGTGGCAACCATCTTACAAAAGATTAGTTTAAGTGGCAACCATCTTACAAAAGAGTAGTTTAAGTGGCAACCATCTTACAAAAGATTAGTTTAAGTGGCAACCATCTTACAAAAGATTAGTTTAAGTGACAACCATCTTACAAAAGAATAGTTTAAGTGGCAACCATCTTACAAAAGATTAGTTTAAGTGACAATCATCTTACAAAAGAATAGTTTAAGTGGCAATCATCTTACAAAAGAATAGTTTAAGTGGCAACCATCTTACAAAAGATTAGTTTAAGTGGCAACCATCTTACAAAAGATTAGTTTAAGTGGCAACCATCTTACAAAAGATTAGTTTAGGTGACAAACATCTTACAAAAGAATAGTTTAAGTGGCAACCATCTTACAAAAGATTAGTTTAAGTTGCAACCATCTTACAAAAGATTAGTTTAAGTGGCAATCATCTTACAAAAGAATAGT
>JAQGEQ010000347.1:0-26181 GCA_034620365.1 Pegea sp. RAD2-039
CACATTTACCTGTAAAAAATCAAAAGTTACTCATACAAAAAAGAAAATTAGCAACAGTGAAACATTGAACAAAATATTCCACCTACAACTATACAAACCTGGGTTCGCTTAATTTGTATGGACATCAACCATGGTTAATCCTAAAGTTTACTAGTGTTGTTCTTGGTTAGCAGCTCTTTCTGCTCTGTTTGATAACCACAGTTTAAATTATTGAAATAAATCATTACCAGTTTTAAATTTGAATTAAAATAAATGCAATTAAACAGTTTCAAAAGTTTAAATTAGATACACTACAAAAATGATTTTGATAGATTTAACAAAGAGAGATCATTGAAACTTTTTCTGCATTCGAAAAAGTATAAATGATCTCAACTTCTTCAAAACCCATCTATACCTGGCTATCTTATCCATTTCTTCGACGAAGTTATTCCTTGAATTAAGTTTAAGACAAAATATTACTTAAAAAAAGGAAAAACATAGAAAGGGGTTATACGATCTAAAAAAATCAATCTTAATGAAATGCTTATTTGAACTATTTTTGTTTAATTACTTTTGAACTAAATTATAATATAATTAATTTTTACTTTTTTGATGCTTAAAAGTAAGCTATGATATTTCATGTAAAAAAAGAGAATTTGAAATAAACAAATATTGATCTTTGAGTTTAGTTAAGAAAGTTTCATCGTTAAGAAAGACAAAAAGTTAGAATCAAGTAAATCTTTATATAGATAATCAACAACTTTAAAACTAATCTGAACCATTACTTATTGTAATATAATATTATTGAAAGTGTAAATAATTTTACAAACCATTGGTTTTGAGAATATTTTTCCTCATTGTGACCATAAATGTAATCCTGCTGACTTGGTAACATTCGATTGTTGCTTTTGGTGGGAATTGTTGCTGGGTAAGTAGAGTTGTGAGCAGCTGATTGCTGTTGCTGACAAGTAACAAATCGATGTTGTTGATTGACGGCATCATGCTGATTTTGTTGAGAGAATTGATCGTTTTGATGTTGATCGTGATAAAATTGCGGGAAAAAACTTTGTTGGAAATTATGGGATACGTTTGGCGGATGATACTGATCTGTTTGGTTGAGTTGTAGTCCTGAAACAGCTTGCTGATGATTTGTTGATTTTTGAAGATCAGTTTCTTGGCTCATGTGAGGAAAATTAGGCCTGTAGAACTTTCCTTGTTCAGATTGTTTAGAAGTAAAATCAGTAGGTTGAACTTGCTGCAAATAGCTGACAGAACCATGTTGAGCTACTTGTTCATCCTGTGTTTGGATCACTGGCTGTTCATACATCTGTACTTCAAGTATAGATTGTCCATCGGAAAAACACTCTTGGTTCACTGGCCTTTCAATGAAGCTGTGGTTCTGCTGGAGATGGCTTTGATTTAGTAGTTGCTGAGTTACAACAGTTTTTTCAGGTTGCATGTTTTGTTGAAAGGTTTGGCTCTGATATTGCTCAGTAGACCTACTAACATCTTCCATAAAACGCGGATGCTGCTGTTGAAATCTATCATCATCATCAATTGGTTGCATCTTTATTGTAGATTGTTGTTGGTAAGTCATACTTTGTATTTGAGAATTATGTCGAACAGAAGGATTCATAATCGGATCAACCACGCATGATGTTCTACAAAATAAATAAAATCCTACAGTAAACTAAGAATAAAAAAATAACAAACTTTAAAAGAACAATTAGTTTGGTATAGAAATATTAAACATGCTGGTCTTTAGGACATATCTTTTTTATCAATGGATCTTCTGTAGTCACAGAAGCTAAATATTATCCATATTTTTGTTTGTAGGCATTCTATATATAAACGAGAGAAATGAGTGATTGTGCGCACAAACGAGGAACACTTTCTGAATGATCAAAGGAGTAGACCAAAACTTCGGCCTACAACTTAAGCGATACCACTTTTGTCGGTCAAATAGCCTAGGGCATTTAGCTGTTGTGGTCTGCAAAATCTCAAATGTGAAAATGTTCACTCCAAGAGTTATTATCTTTTGAAATATTTTAAAAGTATAACAGTACTATTTCATCAAAATACCTTTAAACGCTTATCGAAAAAATTAATTAAACAAATTTTTCAGAAGTCAACCTTATTAGAAAACATGAACAACATTACAAACTATTTCATGCTTGAATAAACATAGAAATCAATTAAATGTAATTTCAATGTTTAAATGTAATTTGAATTCATTGACATGGATGCTTTTCAGTGCAGTAATCTCATACTAAAAATATTCTTTATCTGAATCTTCAAATTGTTAGTATAATGAAGTTTTAAAAACAAATATTAAAATATTTAAGTCTCAATGACAAATTATTACTTAGCTGATAACGTCTAATCTTGTAGTTGGTACAATATTCAGCGGTTGATTACTAGAAGCGTTTAGTGAAGCAAGATCTGCGATTTTTGAGACTCGATGAGACTGAAGAAACAAATGATTTTTATTATTTTGTTCACTGCAATAATCTTTAAATTCATAGTTGATGCATTTAAAAATACTTTTATTAAATAATCACAAAGTAAGATTCATAAACTGAAAAGAAATGGCCGCAGAATGTAAATGATTGCATTACAGTCTTAAAAACAACATTTATTATTATTTATCTTTAATTATCTTAGATCATTGCAGCAAAAATATAAAACTGATTAAATTTTCAAAAATAAATTTAAACGGTATTCTTGTATTATAAAAATGATTTATATTTAGTTAGAACTTAATTTAAGTTATAACAAAAACTAGCTTACAGTTGGTGGTTTCCAGTTGAACTTTTATCAATTGTATTTTTAAAAGTTAAAAAGTTGTTTCTACAACTAAAATTGACAATTAATGACTGAAGAAAATACACCTTAAATTGAAGACAAGTTATTATAATTAAAAGTATCAGATATTTAGAAGAACAAGACTTACCTTTTAAAAAAGTTCTGCTTTTACTTGGAATAAATAAAAAACTTTTAATCAAAATATTTTGCTTAATATTTGAAACAGAAGTTTTTTTATTATCAACTTTGATAAACATAGATGTAGCTAAAAAATCAGAACTGAGTTTTCTGATAAAAAAAGATTATTTAAACAATTTAAACAACTGAACAAGTAAATTTAACTATTTGATAAATGCTAAACCGTCTTGAGATGAAGCAGTTTGAAAGTAAATATATATATTTTAAGTTGCAGATTCCAACTAATTCATGTTTAGTTTCTGACGCAGCTTCCTAAAGTTGAAAAAATATGCTTTTCAAGTTGCTGTCAATATCTTCAGATACCAATTTGATGGCGGCATTTTCTTTGATGTTTTTTCATTTACAAATTTCAGATTATGCTCTAAATGATCTAAAAACGAAAAAATTCTCCGTGTGCCAATTTTTTTCAGTTTTAAAAGATTAGATCTCATTTGGATACGATAAATTTTACGCTAAAATTTTTATAGTATGTGTGTGGTCAGGATGCTAGGACGAACAAAAAATCGCCAAGAAAAATGCATGTCACAGATATTATTGCATCAATTTTGAATTATCTCAATCTTTCAACGTTTATTGATGGAACAACAAATCAAGAAAAGCCTTGAATAATTCTACTATTACTGCCTCTGTTATTAGTTTAGTAGCTAATTATTTTTTTTACAACTTCTGTGAAAGATAATAATGATTGTTTTACATGAAATCAGTATATCTCTTATAGTTACAAACTCATGAGGCAATCCTAATTGAAAAATCAGATTCTGTAGCAGCATTTGAGATCAAGTGAACCATTCAGCGTTTCTAGTTAAAAGTGGGTTTTCTATTTGCCTATTTAATCAATGCACAATTGAAATGTTCGTAGTGAAAATACAGACAACATTTTTATTTCAAAAATCCTAGATAACTTTGTGATTGTTGTTTTATGATTTTACAAAATTTCATATAGGGCTTGTTGTGAACTGTATAGTATTGTTTGCAGTATAGCAACTCAATTTAAAATGTAAAAGAAAGTTTGTTGAATGATTTACAGATTAGTACACAACAAGAAGTAAATAAGCTTTCTATTATAATGAAGCGTCTGTTGGTATCAATCTTGGTTGTAAATAAAATATCAGCATAGGTAATTGATATAAGAAATAGTTTGAAAGATAAAAGCAACTTCTAAGAAATTACTGCAAAAAATCTAGAAAGTTAGTTGAGTACATGATAAAATCGGTTGATGTTGATAACACTTGTAACTGTTGGTGCCACAAAGTTTACAATTTTACAATGATAACATATAGATTGTGTTTCAGTTAAATTTCTGCAAAAGTTTCTGTTGGTATTCTACTTCTTAATGGGCAAACCTTATGTCTATTTATAGTAGTGAAAAGTAGTGATATATTCTGTAGTAGATTTTAACATTTTATAAAAATTCCGCCTCCATAATGAAATACAAAATTTTAGAAATGTCTTCTAGCGGAACCGGTCACGCTGTGTATGATATTTATTTACCTTAAAAAAATATACTTAAAAATTAAAACAATTTAGACTTTCAAGAAAAACTGAAAACATTACTTTAGTAGCAGATATAAAATAGCTTCAAATTAGATAATCGCAGTTAGACTTAAACTTTTTTTAATTGTATTTCTTACAGAAAACCTTTCTGTAATTTTATAGGAAGATAATAATTAAAAAGTACAACAGGTGATTTTTAACTAAAACTTTGAAAAAGAATTGTAAAAAATAATAAAAGTATTGTTATAATTACTTTTTTTATATTTCAAAGCTTTTCTGGACCTTAAAAACTTATGATTTCATGTTTGTAGAATTTGTTTAAAATTCAAAAACAGAAAATTGTAGATATTTGGGTGTAGTCCGTTATGAATTAGAAAGCACCATAATCAATTTTCAAGAAAATTTTTCACATGACGCTCTTGCAAGATTAGTTAAACAAGATATCAACTAGTGTGTATGTAACACGCCGGTAATGAAAAATTTTACGCAAGTTAATAAGGAAGCTATTTTCAAAACTTGTATAGTAGAAATGTTAAAAGCAAATATGATTGTATCTTAACTGTCAAATGGTTCAAACAAAATTATTCACCGGATGTTGAAGAGTTTGTCTATAACATGCCCATTAGAAGTTTGAATTGCTCTTTAGAACTATCCACCGTATTTATTGGGTGATCATCAAAAATATTATGAATAAAATGTTGTTTTAATCTGTGTCAATAGACCAGGTAGGTTATAAACTCAGCAATTTTTTATAGGTGTTGACCTTAGTGACAGGACTTGACTAACTCTAGCTAACATATAAGACTGAAAATATTTATTGTGTCGCATTAGCATAAGAGCTTTTCATTTATATTAATTACAACCTTAGCTTGAAATCTGATTAGAGCTATTAACAGCTGTAAAATAACTAGAATATATCTTTAAACCAAAATTTGATTTTGTTAAAATCTATACCAATAAAAAACAATCAAAAGTTTCTATATCAAAAAACGTTTATTTATGAATATTATTGTATACATTATCATCATCATTTCAATGAAATCTTTTGTAGTAATGCTTTGCTAAGTCAATATATAATATGATATTCCGTAATTTGCAATACAAGTAATATTTTGATTAAAGATGGTAATACAAGATTTAGAAAAACGTAATCTTATTTAAAGATTTTAAACTTAAAATTCAAAAAGCAGATGGAATTTAAAGTTGAGCTTAAATAGAAATATGGTTCTAAATGTTTAGAATTTGATTTAAAATAAAAACTATTAAAAGATAATTTCATCAAACTTATCACATAGCTGATACAAAGCTTTCAGGGGTTCATATACAGACACAAAACAAAATTTATATACGATTGTGATCGAAAGTTGTAATTGTTTATTATATGGTGAAAAATCATAAAAAATTGACAATTAAATTTCTGTCGACAAAAAATTCAAGTTTTTTACTTGAAGTAGTTGCTCTATAGAAACTTGAGAATCAAAACTATTTAATCATTACTGTAGTTGTTGATAGTCATTCCAGTTTTGTTTCGATATTCAATCGGCTAAGAATACTAGAAACTCCTTGAAAACTTGGAAGCATATTTATCTGTGAAAAAATAAAAAATTACTCATACAAAAAAGAAAATTAGCAACAGTGAAACAAAGAACAAAATATTTAACCTCAAACTATAAAAACCTGGTTTTGTTTAATTTCTATGGAAGTGAGTCATGATTAATCATAAAGTTGACTGGTATTGTTCTTGGTAAACTCTTTCGGCTGTGTTTGATAACCACAGTTTAAGTTATTGTAATAAATTTTTACCAGAATTATGTTTGAATTAAAGTAGATACAATTAAACAGTTTTAGTAGTTTAAATTAGATATACTCCAAAAATATTTTGATAAATTTACAAGAGAGTTACTACAAACCTTTTCTGCTTTCGAAAAAGTATAAATAATTTCAACTTCTTCAAAACCTCTCTGTGCTTAGCTATCTCATTCATTTTTTTGACAAAGTTATTCCTTTAATTAAGTTTAAGAAAACATTTTAGTTGAAACAAGGAAGAATACAGAAAATAATTGTACAATAGAAAGAAAAAGATCAATCCTTATCAAATACTTATTCGAACTATTTCTATTTAATTAGTTTTGAACTAAATTATAATGTATTTAGATTTTACTTTTTTGATGAAAAGAAATAAGTTATGATATTTCATTTAAAAAAATAGAGAATTTAATTTAATCAAATATTGACCTTTATCTTTAGTTATGATCTTACATTGTTCAGAAAGATAAAAATTTAGAATCAATTGAATCTTTAGATGGTTTTCAGTTAGGTGGATAGCTTTCAATTCGAAAATTTTGTTGACAATTGACCGTGCGTTGAAAAACATAACTAATATAAAATAAAAATTGTCTTTTTGACACTTGTAAGATTTGTTGGTAGGTTTCTGTGTACTGGTATCTTGGGCTGGAAGCATAGTATTAATAATTTTGTGCGAAGAGAGGTTGAATAAGGATGATGTGGGTCCAGTGGTTACTTTGCACTTCCGTTTTTTGAAAAGACCTTCACAATATTTAGAGCCCATGGTGGACCTCGAACTTTGTATTTGAAATCAGTTGGTTGTTCTTTCTGATTTCGGCTGTACGCCTCTTTTAGAAGACGCATATTTTCTAAGCGATCATCTTCACACATATCATGTGCTACTCTGATGCCCTGGAATTTTTCGTCCTGCTTAAGTTTATACAGCTTAGCAAGAAACTTACGTTTGTCCCATCTTTCCTGAAAGAACACTTTTAACGGTCTTTTATGATTTGATCTTTTTGCCCCGAGTCTGGTCATTGAAACTTTTGGAGCGTCCACAAAACCAAGGTTTTGAGTGCACATTTGATTAAAAGTCTTGATGTCATCGTCTTTATCAGTCTCAGAGACACCAAAGATGATGACATTGTTTTCTCTATCCTCCCGGTTCAGAGTAAGTTTTTTGTGCGTGTCAGTAACCTTCTTGGCAAGAAGCTGCACCACGCTAGTATTTTTTTCGGATCCAGAATTACCAACAACTGAGGCCCATGTGAGAGGCTTCTTTGTGGAGGCATCCAGTTCATCCATAGATTTGGATAAGATAGAAATCTTTTCATTGATTTTGGCAACATCGTTGCCAATTTCGGATTTAAATTTGGCCAATTCAGTGGATATGGTGTTGCTGATGTCGGACAATAGGCTTGTATTAGTGTTGGACGAGGTAGTTGTTTTGTCCATAGATCTACATTTAATGCAGGACCTACAAAATCCCACTTGCTTCATTTTATTATTTTCAAATATATCATAAAATTTTTTACTCACATCACTACAAGTGAGGTGAAACCTAGAGAGGCATTTGATGCGATCTTTGATGCCAGATCTTTACCAGAGCAAGTTGTTTTACAAGCTTGGCAATTGCCGTTGCAAGCTTGTTTTGAAGAACTTGGTTTGCTTGGGTTTTTTAGAGCTTTTGACCGCAAGATCCTGCCATTTGTATCTACCATAGTTTCCATGATAGATTTTTAGTAACTCCCACCAAAGTATAAAATTTATAAGTCAGATAAATGTATGTTATATGTTCATAAATAAATATATAAATAAATATACCAAGTTAATAATATATAGTAAATAATAATAAATAATAATAAATAATAATAAGTAGAAATTTAAATAAATACACCACAAAACTTAATCACAGCTTATTAGCAGTTATTCAAATAGAGTATATAGAAATTGAAGATGATAAAAAGTCCAAATTGATTTCTAATCCAGATATAATCACAAAAAATATACAAATCATTTAATGAAAACAGTTTTTTCAAAGCTTATAAGCAATATCAGAATAAATTTGTTATCCTAATAACCTATAACTTATTCAAATAGAAAATTTGTTATATAGAAAATTTGTTTAACTTCTAAAATATGTAATGATTCAATACAATTTGACCGAAGAAAAGATAAACAATTTTTACAGAAAATCCCTTTAAATAAAAAAAATTTATAATGGAATAAAGATATTTTCAACTAATAAATTACTAAGAGTATGAAAGAACTAGTATAAAGCAATATTTAGAGTCATAAAAATAGTTATTTATTTATTAAAACTATTTTATTTCTGTAAAACCATCATTTTTCAAATTATAAACAAGTTTTAAAGTTATAACGATTAGAAATTTTATAGTTGTAGTAAGACGAAAAGTCATGAAGTCTGGTACTAATGACTTTAAGTAATGATTTCAGAGAATAAATGATAATTAAAGACAATTGATAAATAAATTTGCTTTTACCTTTAGTTGTAAGTATATAACTAAAAATCATAAGCAGCAGTTAGAGCAAGTTATAACTTTCTAATACGAATAGAATAACCTTTGGAATAAATTAGCTTAAATGTTTATTAGCTATTAAAAACTGTCTTTAGAAAAAAACTAGTATTTTTTAAAATTATTCATTATAAAATTATTAGCAAAGAATGAATTTATTTTCTTAACAAGAGTATATACATTTTTTAGATCAAACTAATAAAATAAATTTGTAAAAATTGTTTGGTAACCCTCAATATATAGTATAAATTACTCTGCAGTATAGGGCCATTTCATTTTACACCTGCTAGCGACTAGGTGAATATCTCACAAAAGAACTTTTTTAGACTATAGGCCTAGGTAGTTTTTGATTTCTAATTTTCTAGTTACTCTGTTTTATGGTAGGATCAAATTTTAAATTAGTTTTTAGAAAATAAAATTGTTTAAGTGGTATCTTATTTAGTTTCTAAATTATATCTAAATTATCATAGTTAATTTAAACCAAAGTAATTTATTATAGGGTTAGTAAACTTTTTTTTAAATAAGTTTATATAAGCCTGTTAAATTCTTTTACTGCAAACTTTCATTAATAATCTTTTAGGTTTTAATTACTTTTTTATAATTGCTATAATTATTTATAAACGTTTTCAAAATGTATTGTTTTTTAAGACTAATTAATTTTTTTGACCGTTTGAAATCACTGATAATTTTGAAACCTAGATATTTAATATTATAAAAAAGAAGAAAAAATCTCATAAGAAAATATCTGTTGGCAGATTTGTGTAAACAAATTCTTTACTTTATTATAATAAACAGTTCAAGCAAAGAAACTATTTATGGCAAAAGTAATAGTAACAATAAATAGTGTGTAATTTTTCATCATTATCAGACATTATTTTGATTAGTAAAATTTTATCTTAATCAAATAAATAAATTCATCAATTTTATATTAAATTTTTCTGATTTAAATGTCAGTTAAGTTGTTTGACAGGGAAAAAGCTGTAGAGTACTTTTTGATCTTATCATAATGTGGAATTCTTCAGGTGAAATGTATAAGCTGCAACGAGAAGCAAGACTTCGTCGCCAAGAAGAAAAACGCCGTCAACAAGAAGAAAAACATCGTCAACAAGAAGAAAAACGCCGTCAACAAGAAGAAAAACGTCGTCGACAAGAAGAAAATCGTCTTCAACAAGAAGAAAATCGTCGTCGACAAGAAGAAAAACGTCGTCAACAAGAAGAAAATCGACTTCGTAGGCAGGAACAGCAAGAAAGACTTCAACGAGAAAGAGAAGAAAAGGAGAGAGTAAAGCGTCTAGCTGAATTTCATCTAATGCAACAAGCGTCAGCAAACAACCGACAAAGAGAAATGATGCTTCGTCAACAAGAACAAGAAAATCGTCGATTAGAAGAAGAAAAACGCTTTCAACAAGAAGAAGGCCTTCAACAAGAAGAAGAAAAACGTCGTCGACAAGAAGAAAAACGCTATCAACGTGAACAAGAAAAGATGCGTCGACAAGAAGAAGAAAATGAGGTACGTCGTCGACATTATGAACAAAATCGTCGTGAACAAGAAGAAAGACGTCGACAACAACAAGAAGAAAAACTTCGTCAACAAGAAGAAAGACGTCGACAACAAGAAGAAGAAAAACGTCGTAGACAAGAAGAAAAACGTCGACAACAAGAGGAAGAAAAACGTCGTAAACAAGAAGAAAGACTTGTTCAACGTGAACAAGAAAAGATGCGTCGACAAGAAGAAAAACGTTGTCAACAAGAAGAAAAACGTCGTCAACAAGAAGAAGAAAAACGTCGTCAACAGGAAGTAAAACGTGTTCAACGTGAACAAGAAAAGATGCGTCAACAAGAAGAAAATCGTCGTCGACAAGAAGAAAAACGTCGTCAACAAGAAGAAAATAGACTTCGTAGGCAGGAACAGCAAGAAAGACTTCAACGAGAAAGAGAAGAAAAGGAGAGAGTAAAGCGTCTAGCTGAATCTCATCTAATGCAACAAGCGTCAGCGAACAATCGACAAAGAGAAATGATGCTTCGTCAACAAGAACAAGAAAATCGTCGATTACAAGAAGAAAAACGCTTTCAACAAGAAGAAAAGCGTCAACAACACCAAGAAGAAAAACGTCGTCGACAAGAAGAAAGACGTTATCAACAAGAAGAAGAAAAACGTCGTCAACAAGAAGAAAGACGTCAACAACAAGAAGAAGAAAAACGTCGTCAACAAGAAGAAAGACGTCAACAACAAGAAGAAGAAAAACGTCGTAGACAAGAAGAAAGACGTCAACAACAACAAGAAGAAAAACGTCGTCAACAAGAAGAAAGACGTCAACAACAAGAAGAAGAAAAACGTCGTCAACAAGAAGAAAGACGTTATCAACGTGATCAAGAAAACTTTAGAAGACAAGAAGAAATACGTCGTAAACAAGAAGAAAAACGTGTTCAACGTGAACAAGAAAAGATGCGTCGACAAGAAGAAGAAAGTGAGGTAGTTCGTCAGCATAATGAACAAATTCGTCGTGAACAAGAAGAAAGACGTCGACAACAAGAAGAAGAAAAAAGTCGTCGACACGAAGAAAGGCTACGAAGACTCACTGCTGGGAAAGTTACTAACAAATTTCACAGCAACATGTTTTGATGTTTAAAGAAGAAATATAATAACTGATAAATATGAGAAATAATTAGAAGCTAAATATTTTTCTTTGATGTTATTTTAAATTTTTTGAATTTATGTTGGAATCAAAATTTAACAAAGTTATTTGACTTTGTAAATAAATGAGTTTATGAATATTTGCAGTTTTTCAACCAAAATAAAACTGTATTTTGTAATTTTTTTGCTGAAAGTCTCATTTGCAACCAAAATTTTTTTATTAAAATAAACACGACAGAGAGTTCATGAAAAATAACCAATTGCTAACACATATTCAAAGAAATAATATATATTTGGTACAATTAAGTTACAACTTTATAAAGCAAAAAATGTCACACATGGCTCTTCAGTAGTTCCCAAAACATATAATAGTGAATAATACAAAACAGAGAAAAAGAAACATGGTTTCTAGAAATGGCTGTGTTGAAATATCAATCTCGTAAATGTTCTCTGAACGAAATACGATTTTTTTATCACTAACTTGATATGGTATGCCATTCACTGATATTGTATTCAAGAATTGGACATACGTACAATATGAGGAAAATTATAAAAAAAGTATGGTCCCTTAGAAGTAAAGGTCTTTGTAATAAAGTAGACAAGATGATTTCTTTTGAAAAGATTATGGAAACATAAATGTGCTATTTAAAGTCAGATGATAAGGTAATGCCAAGGTCTAGGACCGAAAATTTTCGTTGAATGTAAATCTATTGATGGAGTATTGGTCCAAGGAATTTGCAACTGGTTTACGAGAAAAAGTTATAATTTCAGACTTTGTAGGCTGGATTCTGAGCTGCCAGTTCATACGCTATTTTCTACAGCGTATAATTTAGTTAGAAGTTTTGAAGAATTAAAAGAATAAAAGGTTGATATCATCTGCATACACAATCACACTGACATCATCTATTGCTGTATGTCGTCTGATAAGGTCTTCAATGAAAAGTAAATAGATATGGGGCCCAGAACGGAAACTTAAGGAACACAACTGGTTACTTGATTATTAGTAGAAAAAACCAACACGAATTTGTCTGATTTTACCTAATAAGTAATTTTCAATCCACTTTAAGATAAAGCTGTTGGCTTTTCACTTCTATAAATCAATAATGAGCTTGTTGTTTAGAACAGAATCAAACGCTTTAGCAAAACTGAGATATATGATGTCACGGGGAGTATTACTTTCATACTGCACTGTAAGCTCGTTAAGAAAAGAGAGATGTTGAGTCAGGGAAGATCTCTGTTTCAGAAAGCCATGCTAGGCGTCAGTTATTAGATGGTGATCCATTAAATGACTGGTCATATGATTGTCAATGATCTATCATCTCAGAGACATTTGTGTGAATGTTGGAGTAAGTAAGAGAAGGAGTATTACTACCATCAGTTATAAAAACGCTATTAAATTGATTGCTTAGCAACTCAGCTTTATTCTCTGGTTCCATCACAAGCTGGTTGCTCATTTCAAGCAACTGAGGTATTTAAGATCTTGCCTTATGCTTGTGATTTATAAAGACAAAATACGTTTTTTTGCTAGGTGAAATAAGACTGCACTTAGTCCTCCTAAAAAGAAGCTAGAAATATATTTTTCGTAAACTATACAAAGATCTTTGTACAAAGATTTGTTAGAAAGGGTCTAATTTAGTTTGTTTCTATAAGAGGTTTTTTATATAGTGTAATTTCTAATTAACTGTAATACTGTTAATGTAAGATTTATTCAATTTTATTTTTATGGTTATTAATATTCACCTTCATATTCTCCAACAGATCATTGCTGTGTGAATAGTACGGAGTTGTTCTGATGCCTAAAATCACTTTTCTTAATAGATATTTTTCCATTTCTCCTATCATGAACGAAGATCCCTGACTTCAAAGGATATGACTGCAAGCTTCAAACGAATAAAAGAATTCCTCCAGTTAGTTATTTTGGTTTTCTCTAATTCTTCTCCATTAGTCCTTCCCTCAAGTTGAACTCACACGACAGAAATTACATCTTAATAAGCCTATATCTACATATATAGCCTATATAAGCCCATATCACCTGATACGCGAATCAGAACAAATTCTTTCTCCTACCTAATAATTAAAACGTGCAACCAGCTGCCATCAGACATTGTTATGTCAGAATCACTCGCGTTGTTCAAAAAGAAGTTGAACCGTTATAACATTGCCAACATTGTCATTTGTAAACTGTGATATTTCTCCTTATTTATTATTCATCATAATACTATGCGTTACATCTTTTTCTTTCTATATTTTTAACTTAGTAGGTTTTGGGACCGATGTGTTCACTGAATATTTTAAACGGTGTCCGAACATTTCTGATCTTAAAACAGTTCAGACATTGGTATAAAGTAAATAAATAATTCTGAACAAGTAATTACTTTCGGTAAACTTTTTTTAAGTTGTGAGAGGTAGAGTATCCGGACATTAAGAAATTTCATTTCTTTAGATAAAATTCAGATGATGTTTGATGAATATTTTCGGTTTATTTGTTGACATTTAGAAACATTTGTTGATACTAACTTCTATTTGGCGGAAAAAGCAAAATAGTCGGGCACTTATAAAACATTACATATAATTTACTCTAAATTTTCTTAGATGAAGATCTACTTTACAGATATCGATAAACAAGCTGCTTGTAAACGAGTGAAAAATATTTGTGAAACTTTAAGCATTTGAAAAGGTGAATTTTTTTAAACACTATAAGTTCAAAAAAGTCGACTTAACTTCTTAAAATTATTTTATTAATTTTCATTAATTTGTAGTAATGTATTTTGAAAGAAAATTTTAACAAAGTAATTAAACAACTATAAAATATCACTAAATTCACGCTGCAGAATTTATTAATCGAATTTTCAAAGATATTAGCTTAAATTATTTATAATGAAAAGTTTAATGTTATGACCAGCGAATATAACTTTAATCTCAGTAGAATGGCTTAGCGGGAGCATGCTGGGTCCATAACCCAGTGGTCGATGGATTGAAACTATCTTCTGCTACATTCGCTGTAATTGTATATAATATATACAGTGGTTAGTACTTCACGTTGTGGCCTTGATAACCCAGGTTCAATTTTTTTTCAATTTTGCAAAATAACAACAGCAAAACAACTTTTTAAAGTTTTTAGAATCTGATGACTTTATTTTTATTATTTAATTATATTCGTAGTTTTGCATTAAACATTTTCAGATTTTGCCATTAATTATTTGAAAAAAAAAAACTGTTTTTATTTTTGTTTCTGAAATTATCATTTTCTGTTGAATCTGGTAATCAGTTGTAAGCAAGGTTTAAAATGTTTAGTGTATTTATTTATTGTACTTATTCTTTAGTTTATTATTTTATATTAAATTACCAACTTCTGTATGAACTATCTTAATTAATCTATAAAATTTTCTAAAAGCCTTTAAAAAAACGTAATTAGTAACTTGTAATAACTTATTATTAGAGAATTAAATTTTAGTGTAGAAATATTTCATGAAATAATTAAAGGTTTGTTCAAAGTTTATTTAGAAGCAGGCTTTAACCTAAACTTTTTAACATTTTCCATATTTCTTCGGCATTCTCTTTTAGAAATTGAAAATGGATATAATTTTTACTTATGATCTAAAATTAGCATTTTGGATTTAAAAGTTTATATTAAACAACTTTAGCGCCAGACAGCAGAAGTAAAAAAATACTAACTTTTCCCAGTAAAGTTTTATATATAGATTAAGTATCACAAAGTATAGTAAATCTTTAAAACGAGATTCTGTAACTAACTAATTGCAGTAAGAAAATTAGTACATATTTACAAATACTAAAATTTCATCGTAAAAGACATCTGTTAAGGTTCTGCTTCGGCGGAAATGTTTGAAAATGTTTTCAGATTTCTATAGCAAAATTGTATATTTTTATCTTATTTTAAAATGTAGTTCAAAAAATAAAAAAAAAATAAAAAAAAATTAATACTTTTGTTTTGTTTCTAAATTGTATTTTAAAATGATTTATTTTGTGTTTTGCTTCTAAATTGTATTTTAAGGATTATTTATAAACTGATTTTGATAACTACAAGCTGACAAGACAATCTAAAAACTTAGGTATCAAAATCAAATAGAATTTTTAAATTTAATTTACGCTACTTTTATTTTTAAACGTTTTATTTCAAGAATTATAATAATAATTTCAACGAAAAGTAATAAATAATTATGTTATAGTTACTTAAGGAAGAAAAGCAACTAATATTTAAAACCACATTTAAAAATATATTTGAAATAAAATTTTTACAAATTCGGTTTTATATTATTTATAAATGATATTAGTTAAAAGGCAACAATTTCTAAAATTAATTTGAAAAATGAATTAAAACCACTAAATGTAATTGTTTTGTAAAAAATAAACTATTGATACATTAGGAAAATTAATTATTTTTAACAGGTAATCTAATTTGATGCTATATGCAACATGTTTTTCAGGTTTCTGTTCTGGGTTTCTTTTTCTGTTTAATTTTCAATGATGATCTCATCAGAAGACTAGTAGCAGTAGATGATTTCAGTGTTTTTGTGTATGCAGATGACACCAAGCTATTATCTTGCAATCCTTCATAATTTCAAACTGTTCTATTCACTGTAGAAAACTAGTGTATGAACTGGTAGCTCAGAATCAAGCCGAAAAATTCTGAACTGATAACACTCTCCAATAAACCAGCTGCAAATTCGTTAAACCAATAATCTATCAGTAGATTTATTATTCCACAAAAAATTTCGGTCGTAAGCCTTGGTACTACCCTGTTATTTAAGCTTTAATGACACATTTAAGTTTGAACTACTTTTGCAAAATTAATCAACCTTCTCTACTTTATTATAAAGACCTTAAGTTGTAAGAATCTAAACTTCTGTATCAGTCTTTTCAAGTTGTACGTCTTATTCTTAAATACAATATCAACGCATGGATGCCATATCCAATTAGTAATATCAAACAAATCGAATCTGTTCAGGCAACATCTAGGATATTGGTATACAGGAAACTTAATATGAAATTAGATAGCTTTAAACATCGTGATATATAAGACACATAAGATATATACAAGACACACGTTATATGTTGATAAGCTCAAATCACCTGGTATGTTAATCAGAGTATTTTTTTTCTCATATCACACAATTAGTACTTTGAAGCAGCTGCCATGAGAAATTGTTAGATCAAAATCACTCGCGTTGTTCAAGTATAAGTTGAACTGTTACAATGTTTCCAAGCATTTTTCAACTGTGTTTTTATTTTTTTTATATATTATTAAGATTTTATAAGTTTATTCACTGTTATTTGCTTTGAGAGCTACTGAAATGCCAGGAGTTACATACTTTTATTATGATACTTCTAACTTAATAAACATTGTTTGTAAGAATGTGTTAGCGGGAGGTGCTTTTTTCAAACAACCTTTTTTGTCTTTATTATAATAGAGGCTAAACAGTTGTTAAACCAGAAGTTGACTCATTTTTTTCGTTTGCATTGTACCTCCACCACACGATAAACAAATTATTTTCATTTATTGTCTTGTATGGAATCTTATAGAATCCTTGCAGTATAGGACATCACATGAATATTTCAAAAGAATATTTTGATGAACACAATCACGGTAAACAGAAGCTAGAAAATGAAATGTACAAAATTTAAAAACAACAAATACTAAAAGCAAAACGTTTTCCAAATAATTAAAACGTAATTTTGAAACAACAAAGCA
The DNA here is from genome assembly GCA_034620365.1 of Pegea sp. RAD2-039. NCBI lineage: Eukaryota > Metazoa > Chordata > Thaliacea > Salpida > Salpidae > Pegea > Pegea sp. RAD2-039. Next base: position 17,144 of record JAQGEQ010000347.1, read on the forward strand.
AAAGGAGAAAGTATTTAAAACATTAAGATAAGACGCAATGTAAAAATGATTTTATTCCTTGCATTGATAAAATAGTATATAGCCAGATTTGCAATTCTCATCAGATGAGATGCCAAAGAAATCTTCCATACTACTTGGCTCGACTATTTCTACATTATCATCATCAAACAGTAACCAAGTTCCATGACTTTTTACTATAGACACATAATGACCTCTATGTGGTCCTCTACAAACATCAAAATGAAACCTGAGTAGTAGAAGATACTTATTTATCAACTTACGATCCACAGTGGACAACAACAGCAAAGAGATCATATAGACGATCAGAGTTCTCAGCGTCAGCAGTAGTATTGAACAATCGTAGTTCGAAAGGAAACACAACTCGGTATGAGAGCTTAGTGTATTTATTCAACTTATCACAATATTTGAATCTTTTCAAATGTAGAACCAGAACTTGTGGCAATTTTTTTATTTTCATTCTACAAACAAATTTACTTCATCATGAAAGAAATCGCGCGAGATAACTTACGCGATCTGAGCTTCTTGTTTACTTCTGCATACATCACATGAATACTTGTGTTCATCACATAAAGTTTGCTGGTTACTGAAAACTCTAAAAAGCGTATTAGTTGCTTCTAAATATGTATTGAAACATCAACAAACCTCAAACAATGTGTAATAGAAGTATTTTCTTCAATATCAATCGAAAGATCCAGAAAGTCTTCATCTCGATGTTTAACCTTAAAGTAAAAATTTTATCAGAAACTTTTCGGTAATTAAAAAATAACTAATTAATATTTTTATCATGAAGTTTTGTGAACCTCAAATGAAAATTGAAAAGTTAATAAAATTACAAAAATGTTTTGAATCGAATACCGTCTCACAGGTCAAACATCTGGTGATAGTAGAAAAGGTTCCTTGAAAAATTTCATTAATCCAAGTATCATTTATTTCATTGTTATCTTGTTTGTCATCAACTGTGTTGTTTACACTTTTCTAGATAAAAAATGAAGTAGTAATTAGTACAATAGGAAGTTCATCATACTTGTTGCAACTCAGCAGCATCTGAAGGAATTTTCTTAGTGATCTGTTCATTGTGTTTCTTTTGCTTTAATATACTCGTACACTGCTTCTTCATAATAGCTGCTTGTTGCAAATTTGATTCCTGATTTCGTTTCATTTCTTTATTTTCTTCTACAAGCACTAGATGAATAGAATTAATAAGACGATTGAACAGTTCATGTGCATCATGCTGTTCATAGTTGTCAAACGACTCTGAAACCACCAAATGTACTTTTTGTTCATTGTTTGTTATCCTTAATTTCTACTTACCATACTCTTTTCGTAATCTTGCAATGAATTGTGTTGGAAATAAAACGCCATTCTTTTTCTTTTGACTTGTGATATTGTAGAACAACTCACAAAGACATGCTAAAAGTGTATCTTCCTTTGAAGTCCCTTGTTTCAGTTTTTCATTTCGATATGTTAAGACTTTTTCGCGAAATGGTGGACAGAAGAAGAGAGCTTGTAACACAGAGTTGCAATAACAAGTGTTTCCAAACTGTTAAAATAAATTTGTATAGTTTAAAATGATAAAAATGAAATATGAAGATTTTCTTACATTGTGTAGACCAAAATATTTTTCATTTAGTCCAAGCAAATCTGTATTTAATTCTTTCATGTTCTTTTTACTTGCATCAACTTTCTACAAAAAAAGCTTTAGATAATTTCGAATATTTTCATTTCAATAATTTACTTCACAACAAAAAATATAAAATATTTTTATTAATCTAAAAATATCAGCTTCAAACACAGAATAGGTCTTTCAACTGAGAACGTTGGTAAATATTGAATTGTGGGGAATAGTATGACTGCTATGAGTTTGATATTAAAACTACTTGTGAGTATTCATGCAGCAAACACAGGAAAAAACCCAAAGTATATTTTCAGATTGGGGCTTCCACTTTTTCCTATCCAAGAAAAACATTTTCTTAATAAGTATGTTTGCTAATCGATAAAATTCTATAACTTCATCTTTTAGCTTTCATAACTCTTGAAATTCTAGAAATATATGTCATCTTCTACCAACTATAACAATTCAAGCACCCCAAAGTTTTGAACCAGGATAAATCATTGGAAGTAAGATTAAAGTAACTCCTTATTATACATTTGGCTTATCATTACAAATAACAATTATATAAAAAATATTTTAAATGTAAGTCACCTTAATATGTAATAAAATTGTTGCTTCCAAGTAAAACTTGAAACAAATTAATAGTATAATTAGAAAACTTACAAATCATATAAAAAAATTATCCGTCAAATTATGAATTATTAAATTAACAATAACATTATTTTAATTAGTAAAATAAAAAAAAATCTACTTAAGATATAATGTTCTTCCTAAATAAATACTTATTAATTTATATTTATTTTGAAACAAAAAATTTGTTAAAGTAGGCTTTTATTTAAAAAAACACAAATGTATCTTTGAATTTTGAAAAACGATTAAAAATTATTGACTACATGGAAAAGAAAATTAAATAACAGATAAATATCTGGAGGGAACGTATAAGGTAAGATGATGAAAGTTACATAACAAATAGATTTATTTAAATATTTGGTTTTAGTTATCATTTGAAAAAAAAAAAGAAATTAAAAGCCATAATTCAAATTTGTTTTTACCAATTATATTTTTTTATTATCTTATGTACTATTATACATCAAATATAGTTTATGAAATTAACTTTAAAAATATAAATGCAATAAAACTAAAAACTATATGATAGCACAAAATTGAAAACAGTTTACAAGGTACCATAATATATATAATTTGTTTGTTTTTTAAATTTACATATATTTTTAGAGTTACATTTCCTACACTGTTTTTTCTATTATAAAAAATAAGTAAATAGTAAATATCATAGTCAAAAATTAAACTTCTATAAACTTTTGAAAACAAATTTAAATTATTTCTAGAAAGTATCTATTTATAGAGCCTGAAATATAATTTACAAAGCTTAGTATTAAAACATTATTAAAACTTATTATAATATTGTCTTTAAGCTTACTATAAATCTTTGAAAAAGTATATACAAAAACGTTGCTAAATAGAAGTTAGAAAAAAAGATTCAGCTGTAAAATGCCGCATAAAAACGTTGGTAAATATCTCCAATGTTTTATACTACTTTTATGTAAAACAGTTGATTACTTTCATGTGCATAACACATAAAATATCAAAGGATGTAGAGGTTGATAAATTTATTCAAATAAATTCTTGTTATCGATTTCTACAATGATTTTTCAATTATTATAAACGATATGCTGACTCAAAAGTGTATTTTTGATTTAAAATTACTATTGAAAATTTACTGTTTACTGTTTAGGACACTTTCAACGGTTTTTGACGATCTGAGCTTTTTGCTCCAAGTCTAGTCATTGATACCTTTGGAACGTTAAAAAAATCAAGGCTTTAAGAGCACATTTGATCAAAAAACTTACTGTCATCCTCTTTATCAGTCTCATAGACATTAAAGATGATGAAATCGTTTTCTTTGTCGTCATGGTCTAAGGTGAGTGTTTTGTGCGTATCGGTGACCTTCTTGGCAAGAATCTGCACCATACTAGCATTTTTGTTGGAACCGGAATCACCGACCACCGAGACCCATGTGTCTGGTTTCTTTGTAGAGGCATTCAGTTCGTCCACTGATTTAGACAAACTAGAAAATTTCTCACTGTTCATGGCAACATCGTTGCCAATTTCCGATTTAAATTTGGCTAACTCAGCAGATACAGATCTGCTGATGTCTGATAATAGGTTTTCATCAGAAATGGTTGAGGGAGCTGTTGTGTTCATGGTTATTCATTTAATGCAGAACCATTTAAATCCCATTTGCTTCATTTGGTTTTTATCAAACATATCATAAATTTTCTTGCTCACATCACTACAGGTGAGATGAAAGCAGAAGAGACATTTAAAGCATTCTATTACCGGATCTTCACCAGAATAAATTTTTTGCAGGATTGGCAATTGCAAGCTTGCTTTGATGAAGTCAGTTTTCAGGAATTTTCTATACAGTTGACCGTAAAGTTTTGCCACTTTTATTTGGATCCACCAGTTTTCATAAAAGATTTTTACTGTCACCAATCACGATATATAATATACAAATCACTTCTGATAAATAACTTATTCAAATAGAATGTTTGTGTTTGCATTTTTATAATTTTATCAGTATTGCTTTTTGTAAAATAAGATATCATTAAATTTTCTACTTTTTTAATTTTGCAATTTAACTGATTAGAGGGATAATACAATTTGAAAAAGATAATTGAAAGTTATTGAAATTATTATTTTATTTTTACTTTAATGTTTAGAAATTTCTTTTAGGTTGACTATTTTTTATTAAACTAATTAATAGTTAATATTTGTAAACTTTTAATTAAAAAATTAATTATGAAATATTTAACTAAAATAAATTTTTTCGATTATACGATGGTAATTTCTAAATTTATATAAACAAGAATATTTTGATATTTTTCCTTTTATTACCATTTATTACTTGCAATTATTGTGTCTAGATAGCTTCTATTAATTTTTTCGATTAGTTATATTTTATTTTGGTTTTGAAAAGTTTAAAAAAGTTCAATTCTAAATTTTTATTAACTTTTGAACTATAAATTATTTTCATTAAATTAAATAAATGGATTGTTTTCTTGAAATAATATTAAAGATTATAGAATAAATATTATCCGAATAGATGTTTATAAACAGTAGAATTAAAAGAAATTTTTTATAACAGAACAATTAACGCTAGATAACAGTAAAATAACAAAATACAAAACTCCTAGTTTGTTTGTTCTGACTGCTTTTTAATTAGATATCTTATTAGGTTTTCAGTTTATTTCTAAAGGGAAAAGATTATTTTTATTAATTTTAAATCAGCAATATTTGGATACAAATCAATTTATGTTAATAAATTTTACTCTAAAATAAAGTTTGATAAAATTTGATGAAATTAAAGTTTTATTATTTTTCTTAAATACTTTTTGATTTGAATTTTTCTTTTTATTGATTAATTAATAAATTCAGTTGAAAGAAAAATATTTACAAGGAAAGGTAGCAATGAAGCTGTCTTACTAGATCTTAAACAGCTGTTGTCATCTCAGCAGTTTTATCTCGGTTTTTGTCGTTTTTGAAATAGAAAAGAACATTTATGAAATCAAAATGTCTGTGGAGAATTTCTTCTTCAAATAATTTTACAAAATCTTTAAAATGATTTTTGGGAACAGCTTGGGAACAAGTTTTAATCTTTTTTTTGAAGTTGAACATGTTTTAACTTGTTTTGATTTTACGAATTTAACGTGGAGCGGTTGCGGATTGCTTTTCGTGGATTTATATTTTCTAATTGTTTCTGCAAAGAAAAAGAAACTAGAAGTTTCTTTTTGTAGAAACATTTGCGTCAAAATTTGTTGAAACTTGTTCAACTACAAAAATATCTAGTGAGTCAAAAATTTCCAAAACAATTTTCGATAAATTTATTTATAATAATTTCGGTTTATATAGACTTCTTATAATCTGCCGTTTGTGGCTTCAATTTGTAACAAATGATTTTCAACATTAAATTGTTTTCCCAGTTTATTCACTTTAACTAATTTTGATTTTATTGGTTTATTTAGTAGTTATTTAGTATGTTGTTAGGAAACTAATACAAATTTTCACACTTGTTGAAAGTAAACGGTAACAAATTCCAAAACTAGCTTTGAATTTTAAATATTTCAACAAAAAAATTTTAATAATGCTTAAAATATGAATTTAATTAGTGATAAAATTGTAACAGAATAAATACAAACTACATCTACTAAAAAATGATTTATATACCCTTCATACAAAATACATTTGAAATATAATTAAATTTAGTAAACTGAAAAAAAAAATTTGAAAAATGTTATCATTTGTTTAGACAAAAAATTTTTTTTACTTTATTTCTTTAATGTGTATTTTCAGAAGATATTATTACAAATTTATTATGCTTTATATTTATTAAAACAAGCTAAAGTATTGAAAGTATAATTTTATACTTAAATTTTACTAATCATTCATTAAAGATTAAATATAATTTTATTTATTGGCACATTCAACTTTACCTTCAAGTTTTATAATCAGGGCTTTTAACTCATTTTAAATAATCAATGATTATTTGAACAGAAGTTTTATGAAAATTTAAGAAATATATCTTTGATTAAAAGAAAGTTGAAAGAACTATTACCAAATTACTTATTTATCGAATGCATAGAATTAAAATTCTAAAAACAAGCTTGAATAGCTAGTTAAAAAACTGTTTTTCATGTTTTTAAAGCTAAGAAACATTTACTTAAAACATAGATTTTGCACCAAAAATGGATTTATGTTAATTTAATAACAAAATTACTAATATCAGCAAGTTACAAACACGTGACAATAAAAATTATTTAAATCACTTGTATGAAGATCAATATTAACTTTCAAAAACCACACTAAAGCTAGAACTAATCTAAGCGCTTTAAATTAAAAATATAAACACAAATTTGTTTTTAATCTATTTGATTGTTAGTGTATTTATTTTGATGATGTAACAATTCGTTTATTTAACTTTTTTTTAATTTTAGCGTAATAATCTTTATTCTTTCTATTAACCTAAACTAATAAGCATTTTGACTGGTTGATTAGTATAATAATTTTGGGTTGTCTTCAATTTTCAAGTAACTTTTCTTCAATATTTATACAGTAACCTCAAATTCCACTAAATTTCAAATAAATGCTTATTTTTATTATTGTAGAATAATTACAATTAATATTTAGTTTATTTACTTTTAGTTGATTTGTAATTTCTTTAATTATTTATTCATAAACAATAAAAGCAAGAATTTTTATTGTCACAGAATTTTTTAATAGTTTTAAAAATATTTCAATAAAATTACATTTTAGAATATAAATTTTGGTTTGTTTATTTTGTGAAAAAAAATCAAATTTTTGAAATTAAACATGTAACACAATTTGATTTTAGAGATTTAATGTAGAGCGGTTGCAGATTATTTTTTTGCGAATTTAATTTTTTTAATTCTTTCTGCACAGAAAAGAAAAGACTAGAAGCTTCTTTTGTAGAAATATTTTTGTCAAAATTTGTTGAAACTTGTTCAGAATTCAGATCGATCCCATTAATTGTCCAGGGTTTGAGATTATTGCTTTTGATTTTCATTACTCAAAGCCCAAATTTTCTCGTTTTATATGTACTTATCTACCACCGTCTTAAATTAATGATAAGGTTACTGTTAAGGCCTTATTGAAGGTTCTGAATAGTATTGTGTGTCCTGAATTATATATTTTGGGTGATTTTACTTTTAGTAAAAATGATTGGAATAACCCTAATTTAGCATTTAGTGGAAAATCGTTTAACTTGGATAGCGATAATAGTAATTCAGCCTTTCTAAGTCATGCCTTTGTAAGCTTCCTCAATGCCAATAATCTATCTCAGATGGTTACTTTTCCGACCCAAGTTATTGGTACTACTTTGGATCTTCTTATCACATCAAAACCTGAGAACATTATCTACATTGATCAACAAGAAGCTTGAGATGCGATCACAATATGATTGAATTCAAGCATCAAACTTTTTTGATGAACGTTAAAACTTCAAGCAAAAGGAATTTTTACTGTGGAAATTATAATGGCATTAACAAGTTTCTATCAGATGTTGACTGGATTTCTGTTTCAACTCTTCCGAAGACATCATTACTAGTTACTCAAGGTTTACTAACATCGTTACAGAGTTAATCAAAAAATTCAAATCTTTTTACAGATTCAACCAAAAAACCACATTTTCCCAAATATTTAAGCAATTTATAACATTTTAAAAACCTCTTATACAAACAAACTAAAACAGACCCTTCTATCAAATGTCATTACAATGATCTTTGTATAAATTACAAGAAATCTATTTCTAATTTTCATTTAGGAAGAGAAAGTGCAGTTTTATCTTCACCTTGTAAGAAAACGTTTTTTGGTTTCATAAATCGCAAGCTTAAGGCGAGATCTCAAATACTTCCCTTACTTGATAACAGCGACCAGCGTGTGATGGAACCAGAAAATAAAGCTGAGTTGCTAAACAATAATTTTAATGGCGTTTTTAACCGATGATGACAATACTCCTTCTCTCTCCTACTCCGACATCTTACAACATTTATTGTAATAAATAAATATAGAGAGGTTGAATTTGTGTCTTGCTCTTATTTAAGACTAAATTGATTTGTTAAGTAGATTTTGCAAATTTTCAGGTTGTTAGCGAAAAGACAGAAAAAAGCTTTTGGTGAATTGAATTGGATAATTACTTCAACTTAAACACCCTCTAATAGTTTCCTACAGCTAAATTATTAAAAGTCATTAGTTATTATTTAATCCTAAACTTTGTCAAATCTTTCACTGCTTAAAAATACACGGAATATATATTTTCGATTATATGTATTAGTATATTTATAAATATATATATATAAATATATTTGGTTTCCATATAATTTATGTTACTACAACGTCACAAAAGTTCTTATATTTTATGCATTCTTGTTCAAAATAAAGAATCAAAAAAAATTTAAAAGGATTAAACGATTAATAAATTATCAATAGACTCCTTCATTGCGTCAAAATCTTTGGACTCTTTTAAATTTGGGCCAGAAAATATGATTTTGTAATTTTACCATCTAGTGATGATTATTGCTGCCAGTTACATTAATACACTCTCTTATTTGCTGTTTTGCGTTTATATTTCATTTTAAGTTAAACTTATAGCATTCCTTTCTTTTAAAACATATATTATTACTTAAATGTGATAAAAAACACTATTTTAGTTGTTTTTAGTTAAACTATTTATTAAAACTTAAAAAATTAAAGAAAATTTGTTTAGTAATGTTTATCAAAGAAGAAGATTTAAAATTGAATTACACCAAATAAATGTTTGCAAATTTAAAAGAAAAAAATTAGAAAAGTTGAAAGCTTTCTAGTATATCAT